>KV751315.1:18220232-18243945 GCA_001698575.1 Mola mola | reverse complement strand
GACCTTTGAGGATATTTTTTGCTGATAATACTTCCAAATTTTACTTCCGAGTATATTCACATGGTTGTAGTGGTACTTTCAGTAACACATGATGATATGTATGCATATTTACTGTATTTTCTTCAAGCATTTCTCTCTTTATCTCATAAAATTTAATTTCCGTCTCCTCACTGGAGCAGGCTCACAGGACAGTCCCATACAAAGTCAAATTACATGGGCCGCTGCTTCACAGACAAATGCCTGGAATTAGCATCTGAATAAGTATTGTGTCCCAATCTCCCACACCTGCAAATTTTAATTTAAACATAAACCCTACTGCAGGTTGGAGTATACTCACTCAAATGAGACATATGATGTTGTGTCTGTTTTACAATTCACAATCAAAAGGCCATTTATTAAAATGTAATGGATTTTCTGGTTTCATTCACAAAACGACTGGATAAATTGCCTGAGGGATGATTTTTCACAAAGATCCATGATGTGTAAGGGACTGTTTTTTTCCCCTCTTAGTTTTGAAATGTTCAGTCTCAAATACCCCAGTGGACTATTTTATGTAATTTGGAGAAGATGTTTTCAGTCTGTTGCAGCTTTCTTGATTGGATTCCCAACAAGAAATAAGATCAAATCACCAAAACACAGTCATCAGATAAGATATCAGATAAGTGTTGGCTGATGTCCTGAGGGGATTCTTGTGTTACAACAGCTAAACGTCAGAAATAATTAGAGGAAGGTAAAAATAATAATGATTGCATTACGGCAACATTATATAAAGGAAAGCAATTAAAGTTGAAACTATACAAAAAAAAAGTCAACCCTTCAGAAAACAAAGGCAATTATGTATTGGGAAAACCTCATAACAGCATAAAATAACCAGATGCAGTGGTTGAGTAAGAATTATATATAGAAGGAATGGAAACAAAATGTACAGAAAGGGAGGTGAAGAAAAAATATAACAGAAATGGACAGCTGGGTGCCGTTTAAAGAAATAAATATAGCAGGGACATTGAGAGCTAATAAAACAAATATGAAACTAAGGCCTCATTTTGGCTATATAGCAATACACACTATACTTCAATATTTTAAAATCTCATCCAAAGCACTAAGATCCCAGCAGTCCCCTGTCTGCTTTATTTACCGTTTATTCATTAGAGATTTCTATTCTTCTTTTTTCTTTTTTTATTTGTACGCAAAAGGGAGACCAAACACTCAAGGTTAAATTTATCAATAATTATAACTATTCCTCTAAAACAAGGCAGATGCACACGTAAGCTTTTAATTTGGCATTATGTGAGCCCACAAACTAATCCAAATTCAAAACACCGACAGCCAACAGTCAAGGGTTCTGCACGGGTCCAGTTTTGAAAACACAGACCCTCCCGCACCCATAATGCTCAGTACCAGAACCGACCTGTAATTGTCTTTCAAACCTACGCCTTCCGAGACCTGTTAAGTCCCCGGGACCTGAACCATGGGCTGAGAGTTGTGTTCTTGGGTTGCTGCTGCAGCTGCTGTGCACCTGCGTTACCTCAAGGACAACATGCCTACCTTGTAAACCATCGCTTTCTGATCAAATGTCCAACTTGACCAAGGGTCGCCAGACTCGTTTTTAACCTTCTTTACCTTTTCCGCTCTCAGGCTCTCCTCTCGCGTGCGTCCAGGAGAGCTTTTTGAATGGGCGGGGGAGCGAGCTGCTGTGAGAGCCCATCAGGAGAGACCGAGAGAAGCCAAACTCCAAAGTAAATTTCATGCTGAGGCCTTGAAACGTTCAAATTGTACTCGACAGTCGCGGTATGGTCATTTACCGTATCTCACGTGAAACGAGCCACAAATATATCGAGGATATTCGATATATCGCCCGCCGTTACTTTGAATGTAAATAAAAACATGGATTCGTCGAGTCAAAACTGATTTAAATGTAACAAAAGGACAAAAGCAATCTCACAGAAAGCAGTTGAAAGTATCAAAGTGTCTGTAAAACTGCTTCACCCAGCTGAGTCAGAAATTGCTAACAAAAAGTGTTTAAACGGACAGAAGAGATGTCCGCATACTTAGGTCAACGCAGTATGTCACGTAACTTTAAAGATATTAAATATTTGTTGACAACAACAAAGCAATGAAAGATCTTCAAGCCTCATTGGTCATAATGTACAGTAGTGTTCAAAATAATAGCAGTCCAATGTGACTAACCAGATTAATCACTGTTATTAGTATATTTTTTATTGCTACATGGCAAACAAGTTACCAGTAGGTGCAGTAGATTCTCAGAAAACCAACAAGACCCAGCATTCATGATATGCACGCTCTTAAGGCTGTGCAATTGGGCAATTAGTTGAAAGGGGTGTGTTCAAAAAAAAAAAAAAAAAAAGCAGTGTCTGCCGTTGACTTTACTCAAACTCAAAACTATTTTGTACAAACTTTTTTGTTTCTAGGATTTAGCAATCCTGTGAATCACTAAACTAATATTTAGTCGTATGACCACAGTTTTTTATAACTGCTTCACATCTGTGTGGCATGGAGTCAACCAATTTGTCGCACCTTTCAGCTGTTATTCCACTCCATAATTCTTTAACAACATTCCACAATTCATTTACATTTCTTGGTTTTGCTTCAGAAACAGCATTTTTGATGTCACCCCACAAGTTCTCGATTGGATTAAGGTCCGGGGATTGGGCTGGCCACTCCATAACATTAATTTTGTTGGTTTGGAACCAAGATTTTGCTCGTTTACTAGTGTGTTTGGGGTCATTGTCTTGTTGAAACACCCATTTCAAGGGCATGTCCTCTTCAGCATAAGGCAACATGACCTCTTCAAGTATTTTGACATATGCAAACTGATCCATGATCCCTGGTATGCGATAAATAGGCCCAACACCATAGTAGGAGAAACATGCCCATATCATGATGCTTGCACCACCACGCTTCACTGTCTTCACTGTGTACTGTGGCTTGAATTCAGAGTTTGGGCGTCGTCTCACAAACTGTCTGCGGCCCTTGGACCCAAAAAGAACAACTTTACTCTCATCAGTCCACAAAATGTTCCTCCATTTCTCTTTAGGCCAGTTGATGTGTTCTTTGGCAAATTGTAACCTCTTCTGCACATGCCTTTTTTTTAACAGAGGGACTTTGCGGGGGATTCTTGTAAATAGATTAGCTTCACACAGACGTCTTCTAACTGTCACAGTACTTACAGGTCACTCCAGACTGTCTTTGATCATCCTGGAGCTGATCATTGGCTGAGCCTTTGCCATTCTGGTTATTCTTCGATCCATTTTGATGGTTGTCTTCCGTTTTCTGCCACGTGTCTCTGGTTTTGCTCTCCATTTTAAGGCATTGGAGATCATTTTAGCTGAACAGCCTATAGTTTTTTGCACCTCTTTATACGTTTTCCCCTCTCCAATCAACTTTTTAATCAAAGTACGCTGTTCTTCTGAACAATGTCTTGAACGACCCATTTTCCTCAGGCTTTCAAAGAGAAATGCATGTTCAACAAGTACTGGCTTCATCCTTAAATAGGGGACACCTGATTCACACCTGTTTTTTCACAAAATTGATGACCTCACTGATTGAATGCCATACTGCTATTTTTTTGAACACACCCCTTTCAACTAATTGCCCAATTGCACAGCCTTAAGAGCGTGCATATCATGAACGCTGGGTCTTGTTGGTTTTCTGAGAATCTACTGCACCTACTGGTAACTTGTTTGCCATGTAGCAATAAAAAATATACTAATAACAGTGATTAATCTGGTTAGTCACATTGGACTGCTATTATTTTGAACACTACTGTACCTGCATGGATGGAGAGACACTTCTTTCTCATATCACCTAGCTTGGTGGATATAAGGAAAGTTAAAGGAGTCCAGCCGATATCTTTAGAATCCCCCCCAAAGATTAAAAAGATTACATACCCGGTCAGAGCCAGAGAAAAGAGGAAAGAACGGACCGCAGCCACAGGAGGCTTTCACACCAAATAATCAGTTTCCGTGCGGAAAATCATTAAACTGTGGCGGCTATGTTCCTGCTCAATACCTGAATTTAATTTGCACAAGTTGTCGCCCTACCTCTCTGCATTCAATTTTCAGGACAATTTTAACTTTTATCGTTTAAAAAAGCCCCTCGACAGGCGGAAGATAATAAATAGAAGAGCAAACACAAATACAATGTCACCCTGACAAGGTCACAGTCATCGCCGTCATTAATCCAGCTGACCCGGAGAGAAGGCCCCATTCATTCTGTCTTCTTCAAATTATCTGGCAAATTAGCCCTGCCAAAGTGAGAGCCAGATAATTACCTCAGTCATCAGCGAACTTCAATCAGTAACACATCTCCGTGACTAATGCTCAGACCCTGAACACCCACGTGGCTATTTGGGATTGTTTTCTCTTTAGTTCTGTCTTCATCGTGTCAGATTAAAACCAGTTTCTTTTTGTTTTTTCTGGGTGTACAGTGGTCTAGGACGGCCAGGGGTTCTAGCAATACTATAATCCCACCCATAATTGACCCACCCACCCCCAGATTGATAATGGATTTCATACTTTCTGTAATAAAATATTTAAAAGCAAAGTTTTTCAGAAAAAAAAAAAAACACCAATGAAGGTGTGTGGCTGAATTTTTATGGATTTTTTTTTAATACAAAACACTATTTTAGTGCATGTAACCTTCTGGGCACTTTCCCATATATCCACGAAAAGACCAATTTTAAAAACTTAACAATGTTATGTGTCAAATTGGGGAACAAAACCACACCAGGGATTGACAAGGAAGAAAAAAAAGAAAAAAAGAAAAGACTTCTTGACAGGATAAAAGTCTCCCTGCCTGTGTTTTAAAATGCTAATTGGTCATATTCATTTTTTCCTCTTGCACATTTCTCTTTAATCACCGATTCAGTGAAACCCTCTCAGCTCTGCCACCTGGCTTCATTTCTGGCAGAGCGGCTTCAGTGTAAGAAGAATCACGACTGCAGTATACTCTCCCCCGTTCTCTCATCTCTTTCCTTCCGGCACTCTTTTCTTCTCACCTTTCTGTTCATTAATAACATGCGTTGGCTTTCTTTAATGCCTCTAAAACAGCTGGCCTCCTCTGTTAAGCGCCACTTCAATGGGACCGGCCCTGAGATTCAAAATGTAGCCTGTTCCTCCACGGGGAGAGAAACAAAACCTGAGAATATGAGTCAGGATTTGCCAGTGCCTTTGACAACATGTCGACAAAATACTATAGAAAATAAAGCCAATCTTTCATGTAATCACCACTATGGCTTAGTTCAAATTTAGGCAACTTGGGTAAGGAAAGAGAATAAGTAATCAATCATTAAAGTAATAGCTGCTGAATATAGGAAGTCATCGTGGTCAGAGTTATTTGACTTCAGCGCTTCACGGTCCACATTTTGTTGATTCATCCTACATCCTTACTTCTCCCTTTGCACAGTTGGTGGCTTTACAACAACGACATCAGACCAAACATCCGCCTTTATTCTCCAAAGGACAGGAGTCATAATTCCTGGAGGTGCTAGAAACTTCCATCAGGTGGACAGATGATGTTTTAGGGTTTGCCAGGCTTCTTCATACAATAAAAAATGTGAATGTCAATACGACAAACAATTCAGAAATCTCTCAAAGAAAATTGCAGGAAGAAACAAAATCACTACTTATCTGACAACGTCATCCACAAGCGTGTGTCCTTTCCTTTACACTCAAGAATACATATCCGTTTTACCCACACAGGAACTGAGAGTTCTCAACGATTGTACTTGTACAAGCATATCGAATCTCAAATTCTAAAGCACAGAAACTCCTACAGCATCATTTGGGACACATTCACACAGTGTAGGCCTGATCAAGAACATTTCTAACATGTAACAATACAGCTACATATCTAATATTACATGTCCAAGACCGCACTTTTGTAATATTTTGACCCAAAGCTCAGAGCACAAACCAAGCTCTAATGTCATGACAACAGCGAACAGACACCAGGCCAATTGTAGTAAATGGAAAAATAATGACATGAACATAAACTAGAAAGTACAGAGCACAGATCTCATCAAATTCTCTCCCACATGTCAGCATACATGCAAATTTCACTCTTACAGGCTGCAGAGGTTAAAATTCAGATTGTGTCAATCATTAGTAGGAGCTGCTTGTCCAAGTTCTCTGCGTCCATCTGACGTGTGCAGCCACCTCCTCTGGTACTGTAAAAGACAAGGCTCATCAAAACTGTATCGCTTAGACTGTTAAATGTAATAAATGTTAAAATACCCACATAACTCTAGTAGGCCCAATTGCCTTTCTGGTCAGCCAGATGCACCTTTGGGAACTTTAATTCATAACTGTAAACCAAGAAATGGCCACTTATTACTTATCCTTGGAGAGTCAGCCCATATTGCAAGCGATCAAAGATACTTGTTGCTGTCTAATGAACATTTATTTTAGCAGATGGGGCATCATTCATTGGAATAGGAGAGAGTGCCCTCCACATTTACGTCAAAATCGTCAGATAAGACTGGAGAAAGCCAAAAGTGGAAGCCCAACATCATTGAGCGGTACTTTATGTATCCTGGCCAGACATTGCAGTGAGTCAGGGGGAGAAACAGCAGCATCTCACGAAGGAGAGCGGAGATGAGACCATCTTGACCACAGGTAATAGTCTCATTTGTCATACTGCTCTGTCAGTCGCCAAGTAAAGTGTAAGGCAGAGCTCAGCTGCGGCTGGTTCTGGGACAATTTAAACAAAGCGTATGTCTTGCAAAAACAGAAAAATTGTGCTGTCGCAAAAGTTACCACAATATACCACCAATTTCACACAGAATACAGTGTTATTTTCTGGTCATAAATTCATGGTTTTGACTGAAAAGACATTCATTTCAAATTCTGAGTCTGATTAGAATATATTCCAATTTATTCCATCTTCTGAAATGTGAGGATTTGGAATTTGTGTCAACCAATAAAAGTGAATTCCATTTAGCTTTGTAAGTAATTGGAGGCATCCTTCACCTTGGGATTACTCAAACCACCATCATCCAAACAGCAGTTTGGGTCAGCAAAACACGCCAAGCAGCATCATGCTGAGCAGAGGACCCCCCCCCCACTCCCATGTTAAGAATGCGGGCTCAGTCCCCTCCTCTCTACCTTGAAGATTCATGACTGTACACCAAATCACCAAATTATAGCACAAACCTCTTCATCAAGTTTGCAGATTGACATGACTGTAGGGGGTCCCGACGACAATTATGAGATGATCGATAGAAACGAGGTGAACCAATTGGTCACATGGTGCAGCGACAACAATCTCTTCTTAAATGTGGGGGAAAACAAAGGAGATTGTCGTTCAGTTCAGGAACGCACAACGCTTTCTGTTGACCATGAACAGTTCTGCTGAGGAGAAGGTGGGTAAAACCCAGTTTCAAGGTGTGTCCTTCACAAAATCACCTCTGCTGCCTCCACAGACTCAAGACTCTGCAGTTCATAGTGAATACAGCAGGAAAGGTCATTAGTGCCTCACTCCTGCCCCTCCTGGAAAGTTACAACACCCGCCCAAGCCAGCTAAGAGATGAGCATTTTGGGCGACGCCACCCAGCCCTCATGCGGCTTCTCCTGACGTCTGAGAGGCGGCACTAGCGGAATTTTTTGCATTTTTCAACGTTTTCAATTTTGCATGGTGGGTCTGAGAAAAAGCACATTTTGATCCTCTGTATCTCCTGTAGATACAGCAGAATGACAGTGAATTTGACTTTGACAACAACCAAGAAATCTTAAAGCCGTGAGGGATTTTTTCATGAAAAACTGGAAATACGTAATTTTACGAAACAGAAATTTGTTTTCAGGGTTTTATCAATGGTTGGAGCAGGACTTTAATCGGTAAAGACACGGATGGTTTTGGGAGCAATTTTGGGTTCAGTGTCTTGCCCATGGATATACTAGCTGCAAGTTTCCAGGATCGAACCCACAATCCTCTGATCAATGTACTGCCTCCAGAGGCATGGACACCCAATGAGCCTGACTGATTTACACAGGAAAAAAAACCCCAGAAAAAACAAAAAAAACAAAAAAAACACTCCAATACCTACTTGATTTGTTTCCTGGATCAGGCTCAATTTGCCACCATATTTAGTCAACTTTGGTAGAATGGAGGCTGGTTAACGTATAGATTGCATGAATAGTGGTTCTTTTATGTTGAACAAAAGTAATTACCTAAACTGGCTACAAATAGCCAAAATAAAATTATTATTCGAAGAGAATAATCTGATTGTTTTATTTTATTCTTTGCTTGGGTGAAATACTTTTTTACAATATATCTTTATACCTAATGTGGAAATAGAGCACTGGCTCTTGTGCATTAGAAAAGTGCATTAGATCTTTTTTTTTTTTTTTACTACCATTTTGCTTCCATTATTCTGATTGTTCTATATTTGAAATTGCTTTTTATTTGTCTACTCGGTATTATAGCTACTTTGTAAATTGCTCCACTCTGGGACTTAAAGAAATATCTTATCTTCATTAGGTTATATCTTTATAAAGATTTAATCTGATCCCAAATACCTTAGTACAATGCCAGCATTTGATGTTGCCATTATAGTTTGGCCTCTGCACTGGTTTAAATTAGGCAGAAGCTAAAAGAATTATTTGGAAATAAGGTAAATCACATTCCTTACAAATCAAATAATGTCTTTTCAAAATTTCACAGTTTTACTCATCGTAGGCTGCTTTAGCACTGTTAAACACTGTATTTTTTTTTTTTTTTTTCCCCCCATGGAGAATGATTTATAATGCAGTCCTTATCCTGATTAAAATTGCAATAGTGGACTCTAAAATTGATCTGCTCGTTTCTGCGGAAAGTATTCTTAAGTTCACTGGCTACATCACCAAAACTACCTTATTTTGATAATGATGAACTTAGAGAGATTTTTTTGTTTGATGGATACTGTCTATTTCATGCTTCTCCCTCGTCTTATCAAAAGGTGCACTAGCAGAAGCGCAGAGACTGGCTCCTAAAATAGTTCTTTTAAAACAACAAAGAGCATGCAACAGTAGACAGTTTCACATTAACAAAGTGTAAAGACTATATAGAACTGGACAATTTTCAGACCATTCAAATTCAAGCACTACTGGACACAACCCCTTGAGTTTCAGGGAATGAATTTAATTTTTATAAAACACTGTATTGTGTATGAAAGATTTATTGTCATTGATAAGGTAAGAATAACTTAGCATTTAAACATAAAAAAATATATTCCTGTGGCAAACAGGCATTTGCATAACATCCAGAATGTATCCATCTCAATCAACACAAAAGGACAGTCATTGTTATGCCTGCAATCACCAAGACCCTTAGTGAGAGTAGAATTGAATAATAAAAGGATTTTATTCTATTGAGCACTTTGAAAAGAACTGCTGCAGCTGTGTCCTTGATTATGCTTAAAGATCCATTTAGTATGAATTCTCATCAACAGACTGAATTAAAGCACACCTTGAAAAGATGGTGCAAATTTTATGGGGCAATGACTCAGCCAGGACGCTGAGTGGACGTTTATAAAGCTCTGTAGTCTATGTTTATGTCTGTGTCTATGAAGGGTCTTCACTGTTGATTTTTCTCTACCTTTTGATCACCTTACGTTACGAGAAGAAGAAAACCATCAGCCCTCAACCTGAAAACTTAAAGTCACTGCCAGAATATTTACTCCTCTCAAATTTAATTCAATTGGTCAAATTTACTTTTTTTGCCAGCAGAAAAAATTTATTCAATCTCCTGCCTACTGAACATTGCTATTATTCACTTAACCATGCTAAACTCATCAGTAAAACTGATATTTAAATATTTTACAGGCTCCGTCTTGTCCCAGACACAGACTTTACTTTTGTCACGAGTCACAAAAAAATGGAGATACCAGTAACAATACGCAAAGTACAACCAAAAGATGAAAAGGAGACTGAGCTCAACAAAAAAAAAAAAAAAAACAAACTAACAAAGTAACAAGAGAAGGAGAGAACAAAAAGCAAGGCAGAACAAACAAACATGAATTTAAAAAAAAAAAAAAAAAAAAAAATCACAGGAATAACCAAGAGTGAGGCAGACTGAGGCACACCGCATAACCTGAACGAAAAAAAGAGAAAAAACGCGATCAAAAACCACCAAAAGAAAAGTCATGCGATATCAGGAATGACCGCGAGCGATCACCGAACAGGCAGGATACTTTGGCCCTAAAGAGGAGTCCAAGGAAGGTATACATAGTGGGTTGATTGCCTGTAAATGCAGGCCAGGTGTGCCTCGTCAGCCATGGGAGGAGGGGCAGGGGAAGCAGGCGCACAGAGAGCAACAGGATGGGCAAAACAAAACAGCAAGCAGAAACATAAAGCATGACAGATTTTTTTGCTAAAATAAATTTTAGGGGTGCTTGTAGGTAGAATTTGTTACGGCCAGTTTAAGTCTTACTGCTAGCGGCTGCAGATTTAAGAGCAGTTTCAATTTGTTCCCCTACCTCTCCACCAAAAATGAAAAATAGGATGTTTCCCAGGTGCCAATCTATTCCTTGAGAACAGAATCTGTCTATTCCATTGTTTTGTATAATCTCTCATTGTTATGTTAATCCAGGGCTGGAGTGGAATCAAATATCAGACAGGAAGTCTGCCTAAGTCATGCCTAAAACGGGGTCATGTTTTAATTCACGGTGAAGGAAATTGGATCATTGACGAGATCCCTCAGTCCACCTGGTCTATTCAGAGGCCGCGCTGTCAAAGCTGTAGAATATGATACATGTACCTTTAACTAATGTGATTATTTTCATTTTCTTTGTTTGATTTTGAGCAGAACACCTGCCTAACAATTTAGCAGTCCAGCAGGAAAGCTGCTGGTTCTCCCGATTCTCGTTTCTCCATACCTTTTCTGTTTTAGTTGTGCTCTGTTCTTTTGAGTTTTGTGAGCCGTGCTGGCATATTTAGGAGACTAGCAGTCCACTGAGCTTGTACATACACTGGATAATCAGTGGGATGATGGTGGAGTCACCTTACGCTGATTACTCAAACGATTAATTAAACACCACATGAAATCACTTGACTGAGAGTAAATGTTTGTTATGATACTAGAAGCTTAAAAGTCCTGCTCAGTTGATTACTTTTCAAACTGGACTGAGGCAGATGATTCCCTTGGCATAATGATGTTGAGATATAACGGTGTTGCTCATAATATAAAAGAGAGCAAGGCATGCATTATTTGCACATAGAGGCATGCTTTTTATCCCTTTATTTCAGAACAGGCAATATATAAGGCCGACTGAGAGCCATCGGCAACTGACCCTCTACAATCCTGATTTGCAGGCATGGTGCAAGTGAATGGTTAACAATTGGGTTAATGCAGAGGGGCAGGGGAAGCAGGCGCACAGAGAGCAACAGGATGGGCAAAACAAAACAGCAAGCAGAAACATAAAGCATGACAGATTTTTTTGCTAAAATAAATTTTAGGGGTGCTTGTAGGTAGAATTTGTTACGGCCAGTTTAAGTCTTACTGCTAGCGGCTGCAGATTTAAGAGCAGTTTCAATTTGTTCCCCTACCTCTCCACCAAAAATGAAAAATAGGATGTTTCCCAGGTGCCAATCTATTCCTTGAGAACAGAATCTGTCTATTCCATTGTTTTGTATAATCTCTCATTGTTATGTTAATCCAGGGCTGGAGTGGAATCAAATATCAGACAGGAAGTCTGCCTAAGTCATGCCTAAAACGGGGTCATGTTTTAATTCACGGTGAAGGAAATTGGATCATTGACGAGATCCCTCAGTCCACCTGGTCTATTCAGAGGCCGCGCTGTCAAAGCTGTAGAATATGATACATGTACCTTTAACTAATGTGATTATTTTCATTTTCTTTGTTTGATTTTGAGCAGAACACCTGCCTAACAATTTAGCAGTCCAGCAGGAAAGCTGCTGGTTCTCCCGATTCTCGTTTCTCCATACCTTTTCTGTTTTAGTTGTGCTCTGTTCTTTTGAGTTTTGTGAGCCGTGCTGGCATATTTAGGAGACTAGCAGTCCACTGAGCTTGTACATACACTGGATAATCAGTGGGATGATGGTGGAGTCACCTTACGCTGATTACCCAAACGATTAATTAAACACCACATGAAATCACTTGACTGAGAGTAAATGTTTGTTATGATACTAGAAGCTTAAAAGTCCTGCTCAGTTGATTACTTTTCAAACTGGACTGAGGCAGATGATTCCCTTGGCATAATGATGTTGAGATATAACGGTGTTGCTCATAATATAAAAGAGAGCAAGGCATGCATTATTTGCACATAGAGGCATGCTTTTTATCCCTTTATTTCAGAACAGGCAATATATAAGGCCGACTGAGAGCCATCGGCAACTGACCCTCTACAATCCTGATTTGCAGGCATGGTGCAAGTGAATGGTTAACAATTGGGTTAATGCACAGATGTACAATACAGAAAATGAATAAGGAATTACAGAAGGTTTCATTTTTGGTTATCTGAGGTAAACTGCAAATATAAGCTAAGCTCTGAAAACATGAAGTCCATGAATGTGTTTGTGTAGCTTTTCAGTCATCTTAAAAGTGCTTTCGTTGAAGGCATCTGGACTTCTATTTGGTTTTAAAGACATGACATCTGAAAGGCTTCTTCATTTGGGAACTGGGAACTGAAGAAGCCTTTCGGATGAGAGGTGAAACATCTTCAGTATGTCAGGGAGAAGTGAATTGACCTGCCTACGCCCTTTGCTGGTGATAACAGCCTGAGTTTCCACAGCTGGGTAAGACAGCTGAGGTCACGGGTAGTTGGGGTGAATGCAGTCCTGAGCTGATGATAACTCTCCCTTCTTGCCTGGACAAGAAAGGACAGTCTTTATGATGTAGTCAACAACTGACTCTTAAAAGTTAATACCAACATCTATTGTGATGGTTAACTGTGGACATGGTCTTCACACAACCCTATAACATGGCACGTGTGATTCATAAAAAAATGAAGTTATACCTGAGCTGTCAAATACTGATGCTTTGGGTTGGTAGATCAGGGCAGCAACAAATCCAAAGCTTCAGTATTTGACAGTCTGGGATGAGACTCAACGACCTCAACTGCTTAACTCTAGATTTTTAGTAGACAATTGTTTACTTAATTATCAGTAATAAAAATAAATAGCAATATGACTAATTAGATATCACTTATTAAGGCTTATCAAAGGCTTATGGGATCCCTTTTCAGGGGAGGTACTAACTTCCTCTTCTTACCAGTCCAGCAAATGAAACTGACCACCTGTTCGCCCTGATGCCTGGAAGTTGAGACACGCACATATTGCAGCGCTTGCATAGGTAGAATTTACCCATTATTATTACAACTATTATCTATATTTCAGGTTCAGGTGACTTTATCAGTAACCCCTAGGTAGATTAACAATAACAACAGAGGAAGGCATCTCAGTGACAATTAGACACACTCAGCTGTGACTCACCAGTCGACTGGACCCTTCAAGTATCTGGTCCAGTCTGCTCCTGTCCTTCAGAGAGACGTTACAAGACCTGGACACTGTCATGGTCCAGTGGGGTTCATTAGTCTGTTTGTTAGGGTCAATCTGTGTTTCCCGTTTTATTTTGAAATTCTGTTGTGTCCTATTCCCCATGTCCTGTCAAGTCTTGTCCCTCAGGTGTGTGTGATGGCCTCTCCTCACTAATGTGTCTCACCTGTGTCTAATTGTCTCCCCCTTCCTTGTGTAATTAAACCCTGTGTCCCTTTCCTCCTGGGCCAGATTGTCTTGTCTTCTTAATGAGCAGTCCAGCGTTAATCTCCAGCCTGTTCCTTGTGTTTTGATCTTATTTGGTTTCACGACTACTGAGTTTGTCTGTCCCTTAAACTGGACCTTTGCCATCTAGTTGGATAGTGTCGACCTATTTTCAGATTAAAACGATTTTGATTAAGAACCTCCCTGTGAGTCTCTGCATCCTTGAATCCTCCTCAGCCTGTACCTGATAGACACCAAAGAAAAGAACAACACGGACCTGATAAATATTAGTAAAATATATAAAGTGAAATATTTTAAAACATTAATATTTCACTCAGTGACTAATGGGCTTAGAGTGAAATTGAAAACATTTGCATGAGTTGTATTTACAACTCTTTCAAAAGCTTTCAGTATGCTTCATGGAGAAGTGCCACCGAAGCACTGCAATTTGACTGACGTTGTTAAACGTTGCCTTCCAATTTCATCTTCTTCTCTTCCGCCGGAGTGAAAGGTGCCACAAATGACCATGCAGAAGCAGAGATTGAAAGAAGCAAGGCAACACAATGATTTGCTTAAGAGACTTACAGTATGTTAGGGTCACCTGTATTTTTCCTTGTGTTAGAGGAATCAGCATCCTCAGTTCATCAGCACTGAGTTCACATCATGGTTGCAGTCAGGTTTGAATTAAGGCGTGATGAAAACGGTCAGCTCATAGTTCTGCAGCTCAAACAACACAAAATACCGCAGCATTGCGTAATTATATCATATAGTATAAAGAAGTAATGAAGTTTAACTAAAGCGCTCATATCGAGGTGACACAACACGTGCTCAAGTTACAATGACCATGCAGATATACTCATGCATGGACATGTACGGTGGACAATAGTGATGCTTAGCAGCTTGTTTATACTATTTCCTAGGGACATCTTGGAGGACACGTTCCACACGAGCACATGTGTGTTTTCATGATTAGTGGACAGTGAAAACTGGAAGTACGGAGGCCACACAGACGCTACACAAAGAGGGTGTTAGAGGTCTTAGAGATGTTTACAGCATTAACTTCCTCAAGGTGGATCAATCGGTGATTTAAGACCAAGGTTTCTTGTCTTAGAATACGTAAAATATTTTTTGACACAACGTACAACTTATGTTTCCTATAAATTCAGAGTACTTTAACCTGGGTAGTAAGGAATGCGTTCAATTATATTATCAAGGTTACTCAATTTCAAGATTCCTTCACAGTTTTATTCCTAACCTGTTTTTACTGTGGGTAGTAGTTGTTTTTTTTTTTTTTAAAGTTTTTTTATCAACGTAAGAAGAGAAAGAAGAAATATCATAATATAATTGGTGTGCTGACATTGGAGATCGGTTTCAAGCTGACACTATGAGTTTAGAAACAGAAATTGCAATCTAATAGCCATAAAATCATCCTGAGTTCTGCCATAAACTGTCAAACTCTCCACAACTTTAGGCAACTTACAATCTCTCAGCTCTAGTTTATTGCTTTGGGAAAATAAAGTCAGTTGTCATTTAACTGCCTTCACCACAAAAGCTTTGTTGATGTTAAGTTACAGTGACAGGCCTTGAACCAGAAAACATACTTTTCCAGTTGATTTTTGCCCGCACAACCTTGCCTTTCTCCTGCCGTGATTCTTTCAGAAACCTTACAGTATGTAACTGTGTTATGCAGGAAACTGATTCACAGCTTCTGCATCAATCTTGGTGCAAGCATGCATAGAATATACAAGTTATTCAAATGAAATGGAAAAGAATGATAAAGAAGAAATAAAATAAAATAGAGCATTAAGCATTCATTAAAGCACAAATATACAGTTACACATACCTCCAGGTAATAATTCTGCTCTTTTTTTTTGTGCATGTTGATTGTAAAGATGACTAACAAGATAATAGGGTTCACGACTTTACATTAAAAAGGTTTATTTAAGTTAATTAAAAATATAATATCTGTTAGTACATAGCAGCATGTCAGACTGGTGAATGATCACTACACATTTTGTGCTATTTGTGACGCTCTTTTCCAACCTGATGTATTTTGTCATCAAAATAAGATCCTAATTTAAGGCAAAATATGCACAGTGCAACATAACATATGTAAATACTACAATTCTGATTAGCTGCAGGCAATGATTGCTCCAGCAGAGATCAAAGCCAAGAGAGGATCTTTTTTTGTTCACCGATTATGTTTTTGTCTTTGCCAGGCACATCACATTTCACATTTCAAAATAGACCCCTAACATGATGCCATCATTAAAGAAGAAGGTTTGCATCAGTATTAGATCCCTTGCGTTCGAAAAATAATCTGTACAAGTTGTTCGGCGACTCATTGCAACACTGAACAGGAACCAGGAATAAACCCATCAGCTAATATATCCATTAGCTATGATCTAATGGCCACTAAGCGGACATGACAGCCCGACAACTCTAGCAAAGCCTTTTCAAGGTTGCTCCACTAGCCGCACTGAAAATGAAAATATGTCCCAAGCTCAAAAATGACTTACTTCGGTTTACCTTTGCTGTAGTAAGTAACTTTTACCCTTCAACATCCTTTAGCTTCTCACAGCAATTTAATGTCCAGCAGAGGCTAAATCAAAACGCAGGGCTTTCTTTTCCTAAAACAACCACACTACAACATTGCCAGTCGGCATTTCGCTGTTTCTTCCCAAACAGCCTAACCAACTCCAGTGCCACTGATCCAATTCCCAACAGACATCCAACAATAAGGATACTGGTGCAAGCACAGGGGGAGTGTCCCACTTGAGGCCTGTAATGAGTTGGTGTTGCCCCTTTCACTGTATTAAAGGTTGCAGCATGCTTTCTTTGCATCACAAAACATAGCCAAACAATAAACATATGTCCTAAAGAAAATGGTGCTGACAGGAGACTCGTGCTGTCTTAAAGTCTGCCTCTTTCAAGGACTAATCTGAGTCCCGGCTCTGCCTTTCAAAGGATGCAGAAAAGCATGAGTGATCTTCTGGCTCACCAAGTTAATTCTTTTTCCCAAGAAAAATACAAAATCCTCATATCTAATCTCAAGCAACTCCAACATATTGCCTTTTTTTTTACCAGTGACACTCATCATGTAGCGGGTATTTATCACTTCACAGTGACATGATGAAACTAACGGTGCTGGCAGCTTGACCTTCTGTGCCCACATCACTAAAAAGAGAATGACAGCACTGGAATGGGACTGAAAATGTCACTTGAGTTACCCCTGGGCTCTAGCCACTCAGGGTTGCTTTTACGCTGATTTAAACAGAAGTGTAATGTACAGTAGGTAAAGCAGAAGCTAAAAGTACCGCCTGTATTTAAGGTTATGTTTATGCACTCTGTCGTTAGGGGTAGCAACAGGATTACTCAGTAAAATTCAACACCTAAAGCTTTAAGAGATAACGGCAACACCGAAATGCCTGGGGGAGAAAAATATACACTGTGTCTTTTCAGCCCAATCAAAGGATATTTAAAGCTGTAACTTTCAACTCAAGCACACTCAACTCAGTCAACGCCGAAGCAGAAGGATAAGCATGATATCTATGACCAGTGGGGCTGGATTTGTGTTGCATGCGCAGTATTGTCAGTCCCCAATGTGTTTCTATGCTCACTTGGGTAAAATTAGGATTTATGCTGAATGGAAGGGAGTTCAAGAAAAATAAAAGGCAGTTTGGTAAACTAGAAAAGTTGACGTGGGGGTGTTTTCATCCCGTGAGGTAGCTTCATCTCTCCTGCCACAGGGGGTAAAGAAAGAGTACCTTTATTGCTAAGAAGCTGATTTGATTCATCTTTAAAAGTGCCAATAGAGACTTAACACACCTTTTAAGTAAAGGATATCCCCCCACGGAGTACTTTGTAGAGTTTGTGGCCATGGGTGAGTTTCCCTGAAAGTTCATCGATAGGCAGGGTTTTACCGCTGTAGAGCAACCCAGGGGTCAACCGTAGGCTGATGCAGCGGGTTCAACGGTCTCCCACACTTCGTGACCTCTGGGTGTTCGACTGCGGGGTAAGTCAGTGAGAAACCGCCGCCGTTCTCCTCCACCATACGTCTGCATGACTAATGGGGTAAGCCAAGAAGGCTGGTGCACAACTCGCAGAGATAGATTAAGAAAGGAGACAAAAAGCCTCCTCTTCTGACTGGGAAATCTTACTCGTGTTCACTCTACCCACATTGTCTTGCGCTGTTATCCGATATAAAGAGACACACAATGCCGGTCAGTGTTGATGTAGAAAGGACAGCAGGCTGGGAGACAGAGATAGGTGATTGAGCTACTGAAACGATTGTCTCCCAAACAATCTTAATAATTAAAAACTGATGAATCAAGTACCATCATCTACAGAGATGCTACATTTAAAATGAATAAATAATGAGCGAATGAGTACAACTATTTCTTACACGCTAGGAAGAGAGCGAAGTAATTAGTCTCCGTGTCATTTAAATATATAAAAAGACATAAATTAATTTCGGCCCTATTATAAAAAAAATGATAATTCACCTCAACTAATTAGCATAACTGATAAATCCAGCCATTCTTTTATATTAAAATGGTATAATATGCTGACAATATCTGTAAACTAACTGGTAGCTATTTTCTAAGTATGAGACACATCAGCGCAGTAGGGAGCCACCAGCACGCGACCACCTGTTGCCAGTGAAGTGAGCGCCAGCTGAGTCTGCCAATGAGCCGCTGTTGAATGACACTTCATGCTTCGTAAGACACTACCTCAAATCATGGCATTAGATGTGTTCTGTTTAGGATGCAAGCTGACACTGTATCGGCGTTATTTGCGTTGAAAAGAGACACGCAGATGTTTAAAGTTAAAGTCCGGTCAAAATAAAACAGGTAGTGACAAAACTAATAAGCTGACGAGACATAAACACGAATGAACCTAACGGAGCCTGACAGTAATGTTTTGTATCTTAGGTTTTATTCCTGTTTAATTCTGATTTTTATTGTTGGTTCTCAATTTGTTTCATGTTTCTCTGTTTTAATCTTTTCTGACCTTTTGTGTTCAGTTTCTAACGTTTCCTGTTTTGCAGGTTCTGCTCCTGCTTGTGTCTTGTCTTGGTTTATGCCCTCCCAGTGATCACTGTGAAGTGTTTCACCTGTGTTTCATTGTCTGCCCCACCCTGATGTGTCCAATTATCCCCAACCTTCCTTGTGTATTTAAGTCCATTTAAACTCCCTTTGTCCTGTCCTATGTTTTAGTCCACTTCTTGTTTGTACTCTCATGTTTTCTTATTGTTTTTTCCAATTTATTATCTTATTCATTTCATTCAGTATTGCTTAGGTTTCAGTTCACGACTACCGGCATCTTCTGACAGTAACCAAATCAGCGACAGCTGGAAAGGCATGTTTTGTTATTTGATTTGGAGGACTCCTTGTGTTCAAAGTTAGTTCCAAAAACATAGACCTTCTGCATTCAACTTGGAATCCTTTTCTTTCCTCAAGCACGAGCCACCTGAGATTCTGCTCATTTTTTCATTCTGAAAGGATTTTTAGATTACAATGAGGGGAAAAAAAAACCACTGTCTGAGGCACTGCTTTGAAAACTTATAAAAAAACTTAAAAAAGAAAAGAAACTCCACAAGAACTCAAGCATAGCTCACATTCCTTCATCCACAGAGCATTCTTCACATACTAGTATAACAAGGGCCCTAGTGGTTGATATTCAGGCAGCTCAGGTCTCGCCTCCCTTCCACTTGTGTTTTTTTTTTTTTTTTTTTTTTTTTTTTTTTGTGAAAAGACCTTTTGTGGAACCCCACCTGCCTACAAGGGCAGAATATGCATCTATAAGGGTCTGCATTCAAAAGGTTATTGTCCAACTGAAGTCCATTGCTTCATTACTGGCTATTTGATTACAAAATTTAATAGCACTTAAACCATGTGAATTACTCCATCTGCACATAATTGTGATTGCTATAGTGAGATACATTTTCAAAGATTAACTAAATACGGAGTTAAGCTTTTTGATTGTGGGGTGAGGAACCATTCAGTCCTCATCAACAGCAATCATGAACCATAATTTCAATGTTAAAGTGGTTTGATTTCCACTCGTATTGCATTATGAACCAGATTAAACCAATGTTTAATCAAAATGCTTGACTTTTGATTCAAAGGTTGAATTATTTATATAATCATCAGGTGCCTTCATTGAAGTAATCAGTCACAGTCAGAGCTCTTGTTTTGCCATCTTAAAGGAGCAACTGAAGAAGCTGAAGGCTTAAGAATGAAAACAAATGAAAAGCAAAAACATTATTAACATTATTCCACGCAGCTTGTCCGGAGTCTCCGGGAGCCCGGCAACCCAAAGTGTTTTTGAAACAAAGTAAAGTAATAATTACGCCTTTTTTTTATTTTATTTTTTTTTAACCTGAAACAGTGCACAGCTGTAAGGGAAAAAGCGTGACCACAGTGACGTAAAGAGGAATGTTGCAATGCTGTTTTGCTGTGAAGTTCCAGAAATGCTTTGCGGACAAAGAAATTTGACTCCACGTTCTTTTTGCGTGTGGGTGAGTATATAATTATTGCATTTTCATTACAATGCCCATTTGATGTTTGTGGACTAATTTTCTTCATGTAAACTCTACTCTGAGTTGTCCCATTGGATTATAGGTAGAATGGCCAGTATATGAGCTAAAGCTTCACCTGCGGCTCTCATTAAACAATTTCCCTGAAGCAATGTTAGCATAACTGTGATGCATCCAAACAGGCTTTAGGGGAATCGATGCTTGGAAATGGTCTTTGGATCACATGTACGTGCACACGTCAATTTAATTCTGACCTCTTTAGACTCCCAAAGCCTGAAAAGTGAGCATTCTAAATATAACTACTTCACAAACATATTAAAGGTGTAATGTTCCTTTAAAGTGTCCTCAGGGAAACGCAATGAAACATTATCACATAATTTGTTTTTCCAGTCCATGTAAGCACTGACTCGAAGACAAAGTGCTCTGCTCTCTTCTTCATTCTCATGTGGGACATAAGAAAATGGCCAGGAGAGCTGGTGGTCTGTGCACAAACTCACTATTCCTCTCATAAATCTTTTTGGTGTCTTAATAGAGACAAAGTGCAAGCGAGCATCTTGGTCGAACTTCCGTTGGAAAGTTGATTTTTCTTTAACCTGCTGGAGGATCAATTTGTCGTACAGTCAAATGGGTAATGAATTTGTTTTTTTACCTTCTGTTTCACTGTGCCATGGTTAATTGAAAGCATTCTGCAGTTTTGACATGTATTTTTAGAGTTATGGTAAGAGTTTCCAGCCTCTGCCCCATCCTCCTCAGCGCTGGCGTGTGTGAAGAGCGAAGGCGGATCGTGACTGTTGTTCTGCTTCAGGAGTGGGCAGCAGAAGCTATTCTCCTCTTGAGTGCTGTTTAGTAAGATACTCCCTCAACTCCCACACTGACAGATGAATAGCCTTGCCTTCATGTTTTTTTTTATCTTCTTTTACAAGTGTGCCAAACATTGGCACTTCACTGAATTGTCCTGATCCGCCGCTTGCAAACATCCCACAGTGGGCAAAGGGATGCATCTAGCGGGCTTTCATGCATTAAAGAGCACAAATCACATTTTGATGCAACCAATTTTGTCATTCAGATCATCTCGCATTCCACGCGTCTTTGTTTTTGCAGCCACTGCAAAACAAAACGACCCGTCCCTTAAGTCAGTGCAGCTAAATGGGTGTGATGTATTTCTGCTGATTAGCATAGCAAAGGAAAAGTCTTATTGGAGGAAGATGAAGCCTATTCAATGCAACAGTCCAGGCCTGGTTCACTGGTTTAACTGAAGATGAATAACAGCTCTCGTATAACCTCTCTTTGACTGTATCGCCATGGTAACTGCTGAAGTAAGCAGTTGATCTTATTAAAACAGCTTAGGCTGACAACAGTTTGGAAGTTGAAGTTGCTCTTGAAGGAAACAGACGCAGCAACCTTGCAATGGTAGCGAAAATGGTAATTTCCGCTCTTTATTGAGCAAAACTTCAAGGATTTTTTTTTTTTTTTTTTTTGTTCCTGATTAATTAGCATGATAAAAACATTTCAAAGGACACCGTACAAGAGCAGGGCAGAAATCCAGCAAGACGAGCCAGATCTTTGTTTTGTAGCATCCTGAAAATCTGCACACTGTGTGCCAGGTGGCCAGGTGTTTTTCTCATCCTTGTAAGAAGCCTGCATAAATAATGGCTGATATTTATTACGAGAAAAATAACTTCAGCTTTGTTCATCCAAATGTGGCGCATGCTTTAAGCAAATATTCCCGACTTCAAGAAAAATACAAATCACTCAACACCTTGAAAATATGCCTGGTGTAATACAACTTGTAAACAATTTGACAATATTACAGATGATTATTGCTATCTAAGAGTTAACACATTCACATGAACTGTGTGCAACACAGATCATGTGAAACATTTTTATGTTCTGTCTGGTATTTGTGCTTTGGACCTCAAAGGCCCACGTTGGTGAGGCTTTGACACGGAGCGTTTGCTGTCGTGGTAGAAGCCCACATTTATCATATTAATGCATTTGGTAATTTGCGACCGCAGTAAAACAGATTGAGAACTGCGCGTGTGGCGACGAGTGAGAGCGCTGTAGCTGGTGTTCACTCTTGGGGTGCTGACATTTCCACCTGAGCTTCAATTTCTGTGGCACAATTTTATCAAAGATGGCCGTCACGGTCAGGGTCAGCTCCCTGAGGGAAAGGTAAAGGGAGCTAATCCTGTTAGAGGTGTTATTATTACCTCTGACAGCGACACATACACTGTCACCATTGCAGCTGTGACGATGACAGCTGAGCCACAGAGTCTAGTATTTATTTTTTTTTTTTTTCCAAATCAGGTTATTTGTGACAGACACCATCATCTACTGACATTTACAAATAATAAATGATAGAAGATGGGAGCAGCACGTTTCATTACGTAACTTACGAACGATCAGAACGCATTTAGTTACAGAGTGGGTGCTTAATTTGTACGTTTTGTTTCTAAATATTTCACCATTTTCTAGTTGTTGTGTTTTTCCACAACTAATCTAGATTGTAATTATGATGACAGGCAGCTCGCTGCCGTGGGTGGATGCCACAGAAACCTCATCAGATTCCCATAAGAGATGTCTGAATAACAGCATGTAGTGCTTCACATGTCTTCTAGAAATAAAAGCTCACCTGCAATCACAGCTTAAAGCTACCTGGACAATATCAGCCTTCTGGGATTGTAATATTGCCTCCTTGTTTAATGATGAGTGACACACAAGGAGCAAAGTATATTTCATCTGTTTTGTGTGGTCCCACAAGCTGGGGAATAAAATGATGTTACTGAAGTGCCTCATGAAGGATTTTTTTTTTAATCTTTTTTTTTTTTTAAATGCGTGGCACAATATTCTGATAATTAATGGCTCTGTCTCAAACAGGCTACTGGAAATAAAACTGCAAAAAACAGTCAAGTACAATAAGCTCACCCCAATACATGAGAGAACCCCCTGCACAGTGACAACACTGTTAGTTTCCACACAGGGGTCCCCTTAGTTACATTCCCTCCCCACCTGAAGAGACTGGAGGGAGACCTTCACAGCCATTTGCCACTTGCTCACCTTCAATAAAGGGAAAGTGAGACAACAACACATCAGCGAGGAACCAGAGAACACCACAGTCAGAGCTATGACTACAATGGCTTCCCTCCACACAGTGCCAGCTGTGACTCACAATCTTCCTTCCTCTAGGACTGCGAGGGTGAAAAACAGCACCAGGTCTTGGCCTCGGCCAAGAGCCTGGAGCACATCTGCCGCTCAGGACACTGGGATTAAAGCAAAACACATCTCTGAGTCCGTCCACTCTGCTTTCACATGCATTTGATGTCCGGTCACTAGAGGGGTCCACCTTTGCTTATAAAACGTTCCAGCTTACACCAGTGTGGGTGAATCCTTGACGCTCACTTGCTCCAATATTTCAATTAATCAAACCCTTAGTTGTTCAAGTGAAGAACTTGTGAAGAAA
>KV751315.1:18193346-18212771 GCA_001698575.1 Mola mola | reverse complement strand
GCGTAGCAGCATCTAATTTCTATGAATAATGCATCGCTCCCTCCCCCTACCTCCAGCCTCCCTCTCCATCCTTTAACAAATACTGCGGCGGAAAAGAAATGGGGCTCGAACAAGAGCGGTGAGGTTAACTGACACATGGAGCGGAGCAGTACAAAATGGATGAGCGGTCGACTTAGTGCCATTAAAGTTAATGACTTTAATTACTTCTTTTCAATGACAAGAGCGTAGTGCCATCCATTTTGGAACAAACGACAAAATTAGTGGGACCAGAAACCCAAAAGGGTCCAATGTGTTGGAGCTTTCTGTAAAAATCCAACCTTGATCTCAAAGAAAGAATCATAACCTTTTGGAATTTATGCTGTCTTCCCGAGATAATATTCACTTACTGGTTAAAGAAAGATTTAATTTTTGGTTCCATTATTCAAAAAGTCACCGTTCCATCTTTAAATGTCACCAAATAATCACACACACACACACACACACACGCACATACACTCCTATTTGTGCTGCCATATTGAAAATGAATGCATCAAAAACAAATCTTAATAGGTTTTCCCATAATGCCAAATTCCGTGTTTTAAAAGCTGAGTGAAAAGAATGAAAAGGTTAAATGTTGTGAGCACAGACACACAAACACACACACACTCACACACACATAATCACTCACCTCACAATTTTTTGCATTTAGCATGAATACTCAGAGATTTTAAAGTATAAAACGCACATGGCTAAACTGAAACCAACGGCCACCTAAAAGTACAGCATTAATGCAGCAAATCACTGTAAAGGTATTTACTCATGGGTCAAATACAGCACGCAAAAAACACCTTTACCGTCGTGAATAGTTTATCAAATGCCAAATTCATTTGGAGAGTGTGAAAAAAATGATGTGAGGAGTCTCATTTTCACAACTGATGTGAGCATTTTGAGATTTGATTCATGATACTGGTCACCGATGTCCTCAAAAGCAAAATCTAGACCTGCGGTTGTATAAGTTGTCAACAGAAGCACCTCGGCAGAGGCTCGCCATCTGTAAATGTATGTCATTAAGGCTGAATGAATTATAAATCTCAGTGTTTCAGGGTTGAATTGAAGATTTTCATCCATTCTGAGCAAAAAACAGCTGAAAACTGTATTGATTTTAATGTGTTGTCACCTCGACTTTTGAATACCAAATTCTAATAATTTCAACGTGGACATTTGTGCCAGATGTAATGAAAATTCCCTCCAGCTGTACTTGAGATCACATTCCTGATAATAAAATGGACGGGTGGACGGATATTAGCACAATCACTGCGATCAATACGAATGTTTGTGGGTGGGAAGCCAGCGGGGGATTACAGCAGATTAGTGTATCCTTGTTTCTGCACTTCCTGTTGCCTGCTGCGTGTATCAGAAGAGACGCTCAGTTTGTCTGTATGCAGCTCTCTGCAAGCCAACGCAAGCAAACACTGACAAGACACACAGAAAGATAAGAGTCAAGACTATAAGCTTTACATGTACATACTATGTCCTTGTGTTAGATTAGCTTTATATTTCTTTCTTGCTCCTGTATAAAAGTTTGGTTGCCTGTCAGTTTTCTTCTGTAGTGCCAAATTTCCAAGTAAACACATTCTGTCACTTGAAAGGTAAAAAAAAAATAAATAAAACAAAATAAAATTGTTCTTTATCAAAGCATCGCACATACTTGGGCCTCTCAGTTACTGAGCTAAGACAGTATTTTCACACACTGGCTTCCCCTTTAATCACAAGATGTTTTCCTGGATTCAGACTTTTCTTTTCTTTTCTTTTCTTTTTTATCAGGGTCGGACAACCATCTGGACAGCTGCATGGTCAGAATATCCAAAGAGAACATTGCAGAAGTGACCTTTAGCTGGAAGTCCATTGTTTCATTGTTACCAGCCTGTGTGTGTTTTGCAGTTTTGCCAACAAGCCTGCAATGTTAAATCAACAAAATGTAAAGCTTTTGATTTCTCCTGCGACCCTCAACCGTTTAGAGGGAAACACACTTACTTAGATATTGATTTTGCTTTCGTTTTGAAAGGTATCAATAGACCCGTTTAACTTCTATTGAAGGAACTGAGACAGATGGCTGAATTGTTTTGTCCGTTATTTCAAGTATTTACAACTGCTCAATGTAACAGTGGCATTTAAATCCAATTTGACAATGTTATCATTTAATTCCTGCCTGTTACCGAACAAATGGATCATATGATGTTTTGTTTTAACGCGACAATAAAACTATCGTATCTCTCTATCGTAACTTTTACGCTGATTCAGACAGCCTGACTCATAAATGCTCACAAATTAGTAACTATTCTTGGAAGCGTGGCCAATATTGCCAATTTTTAGTTTATTTCAGCTTTGCAAACTCAAAAAAAATGTTTGTCTAAGCTGTAATTACTCATATGAATGCTGCTGTATCTCGGGAGAGCAGAGGAAATTGATTATCTGCAGAAATGTCAGGAGCTGAACTGGATGTTGACCGATGAAAATGTCCTTGACATTATTCTGATCCCTCTATTAATTCCCAAGTAGCCTCCAACTCATTTCATGCTGTGGCCTGGTATGGGACGATGTCAGTTTTACCGCCCTGTCATTGTTTGTCGATCAGCCTGCAGTTATTCCAGTCTCTGTGACAATCTGCCCCATTAGTATTCTGGATTAATTGACCATCTTGTTAAATGTAACCTCTAAATATTATGATTAAGCTGCTGAGCAATTAGAATGTGGTGGCTTATAGGCTGCACTGAAGAATAAACTGCGATCTGTCCTCACCGGAGGGGAACCAAAGCAACATTTAAGGTCATTTTGTGTGTGATTTCAGGCATTTTAAACTTTTTGCGTGTCATTAAACTGGTGACTTTCATCATCGTCTCAGTCACGTCCAAACAGTTTGAGTTGGAATTCAGTTTAGTTACATGCGTAAGTTCAACACCTCACATGATTTAACTCAAAGAGATTTAACAATGGTCAGTTTCACATGGGAGTCCAACCTTTAACTCCTGGGCCAGAATCCACTGCTTCATGAATTCGCCCACCACACCAACACTTTCCAACTGCAGACTTTCTTGCTCTTTATGCTATGAAATCTTATACTGTGCATATTGTATCCAAACATTTGCCAGAAAAGCTTCATGCAAAAAAGCCAAACTAAGACTAAAATGTGATTCATATGCCATGTGGTGATACGAGGTCTGAATTGGAATATTATTTATTATTGATGTCACTGACACGTTGTAATCAATTTCGAAGTCATATTTGTCAGGTTCTGGTAGTATTAAGTGTCTGTCTGTTAGGGTCATTAAGTTTTGTTTGTGTCTTATTCCCCATGTCCTGTCAAGTCTTCTCCCTCAGGTGTGTGTGATTGCTTCTCCTCCCTAATGTGTCTCACCTGTGTCTAATTGTCTACCTCTCCCTCGTGTATTTAACCCCTGTGTTCCTTTCCTCCTGTGCCAGATTGTCTTGTCTTTCTATTGAGCAGTTCAGCGTACCTTTCTTGTGTTTTTAATCATTGTTTGTATCTTGACTACTGAGTTTGCCTATTCCTTAAACTGTACCTTTGCCATCTAGTTAGATTTCCCGGTGTTGACCTATTTTTAGTAAAACAACCTTGATTCAGAACATCCCTGTGCACCTCTGCCTTACTGAATCCCCCTGACCCTGTAGCTGATAATATTAGACCATCTTACGCGTTGTTATATACTACGCAGTATTAATTATACCATCAACAATACTGTGTTTCTACATGAAACTCCTTCGTGGCCATATGTGCAATATTCTCAATGTGTGACAACGGGGTCTGATTGATAACCCTCTGCTGACCACCACACCTCCTCTTGATTCGTGGCTGCAGCTGTACCCTCCGATGTGACAATTCCGTTAAGATTGTGTGATTCGAGTTGATATTTCAACAAAATGTCACACTGATGACTCCGGCATGCGAAACATATACTGAGCTCATCTCAGCTTCATTCAACAGTATCATTTACTGATCAAGTTTAAAGTATTTTAGATGTTTGTATTGTTTACACTCACTCACTTTGTGCTATTCATGGCACCAGACATCAGGACAGAGTTCAGACCTCTTGTTGTTGGCACTGCTCACTGTGACCCAGAACTTAGAAGATAGAAGTTGATTAATCTCAGTGTGCAGCGGAGGTAATTTATGTTTTCTGATTACATGGGATTTAGACAGCCCCCCCCATTTATCAATTTACTTATTAATTATTTTTGCTTAAACATGCCACTGTGTAATCCTTTGAGCACACACTGATTTAAAACTGCCAGGTGCTCGTTACAGTTCCTCTGGCCCTCTAAATCCCTCCGTTATGGGTCAGATTTCTGAGTCTGATTTGGATAACAAGAGGCAGTCGGTCAGTAAATCAGGTCAATGGCCGTAATCCAATATAATCCTCACTAATCTGAAGAAAGTACGCATAGCAGGAGATTACCTCCGTGATTCATTTTAATTGCTATGTTAAAAATCCTGATTTGGCTGAACGTGATTTATAAAACTGGAAATAAAAGCGACGTGTCCTCAAATTGAACTAACAGTTGGTACGTTTTGTCGTTAACCGTCTGCATACATTCATAAGATTTGAAAAAAAAGGTATTGAAAAAGATGACAAGTTTTATTAAAATGAAACCCCAAAAATCCTCACCAAACAACTACAGAAAAAGGGGATTTAAAGCACAACACACCACTGCAGTTTACACCACACCCAGTTTGCTTCATCAACCAAGGAGTCAGACATGAGAGTACAAATTATAAGGATGTTTAAATATCTTTATTGAGAATATTTTTCTTACATCTTACAATATTGCAAAATATGACTTGACATTAGTTTTTTTTAGTTGTTGCGTTGCGTTATTTTATTACCTCTGCACCAGCGAAAATGGAAAAATGTTTTAATTGAAATATAAGAAGAAAAACAAAAATGAATGAATTGACGAAAGAGCAGTCTTTCTTTAGCTCCCTGTCGTGAGTGTCGGGGAGTTTTCCCACTTTGCGCTACAGGAAATGGCCAGTCTAGCTGACCTGATGAAACAAATAAAGGTCAAAGAAAACATGTATTTTATTTTATGACCATTAAGAAATGTGTTGCATGTGAGTTTATCACGCAAGTAGGTAAGCATAGTTTTGGATTAGAGCTTGTGTCAACTAGCAGGTGATGGTCATTAGTTCTTACCTCTTTCCAGCCCTGGATAATATTCAGTTTCCACATGGGTGAAAATGTTCGACTCCTTCACTGAATCTATAGTTGCCGGGGAGATCAGTTCAGGTGACCTGAACGCCTATCAGCAAATATTAGTTTGGTCGAAATCTTTTAGAGGCCTTACAACATGTTGCGTTCCACATTTCCCCCAGAGTACCACACAAAAACCACAAGTAAAGACAGGTTAGGATGTCACGATTAGATATTACTTGGTAGAAGATAAAGTAAGAATTATTTGAATGAATGATTTAAAATTGATTTAGTTTAGCTTTGCCATCGATTTAGCATGCAATCTGCAAAGTAATTATTTAGTAAATGTATTGGAGTAAAAAGTCCAAAAAAACTTCCAAAACATTTTTGATTAGAAGTATAAAGTATCAAAAAAATTTTAGCAAACTCAAGCAAAGTTCCTGAGAATTGGACTTGAGAAAAGTACCTGAGTAAATAAACTTAAATCACAATACATTCTTTAAAAGAGGGAATTTCTTCTCTTGCCTGAGCTAAAGAAAGTTGTTGATGTAATTAACAGAAAGTAGTGGAACATTTATGGTGAATCAGTTCTAAACCCTAGTTTGAGATTAGAATTATTCAATTACTCAATGACTCATGTTATATGGGACAGTATATAAAAATAGTATTATATAACATGACTACAGTGATGTAAAACAAACACAACTATTCATTGTTTAATAATTTAGAAATGAGTAAGGAAGCAACTGTATTTATACCGCACGATTCAAGAGCAAGGAGTCACAAAGTGCTTCACACATGCCAAAGCATGAAACATAGATAGTGACATAAAACAGAGTGGAAAAGGATAAAACCTACAGTGAGGCATAAAACACAGAAAAAAAAAAAAAAAGGTAAAAGCGACCCAAGGAGAAGAACATTAAAAGACAGATGTAAAAAGATGGGCCTTGAGCTGGTTTTTGATTAGATCTCAGATCCACAGGCACAGACTTGTACAGTTTTGGAGCTACTCAGTCTCCTAGTTTTACCTCTGGCCTGAGGGACAGCCGGTGAACCTGAGGTCTGAGGCCACATCAAGTCTTGTATGACATGTTATGTGTTTGCATCACGCTTTGTGCATAGGAAGAAGCAGCCATTACAGCCAACCCGCTCTCATGCCAGTTTGTGACATACCGATGTTTAATCATGCAGCTTTTTTTTATCACATCGAGGCAAACAAGGTGCCCTTAGCTACCTTTAACCAAGTGCTAAGCCTACCCTGTCGCTGCAGACACACTAAGATTAGTGGGACCTTTAACATGGACTGGGTTAAATATAGGGAGAAAACGTCGGTGAAACATTTTGAAAGGGACGCAAAAGCTGGTCTCCTTGGTGAAAGTCTTCTGGGATGCCTTCACTCAACCCACCCCTGAAGTGAAGTACATCCTGCTATGTTGACTGTTCAGGTCATCCAAGACTGACACGGATGGAATTTGGTGTCTCTGCCTAACGTCAAAGGGTTTAAAGTACCTTCTATGTCCGGATGAGGCGCAAGGGCCGAGAAAACTGACTGAAAATGAGCAGGCAGGGGATGGATTTTAAGCACGATGTGAACAGAACAGAACAATTGCTCTGTGTTGCTAAAGGGGCCCACATGGGCATGAAAGCGAAATCAAAAGTAATTGAACATTTTCAGTTCCTCAGCAATAATACAGTGCACATATGAATTATTGATTTCTGAGCCATTTTTCTTTCTCTTGCCTAAAGTTTTCCGGAAGGGCATCACTTACGAGTACACCCATACCTCAGATTATTTGAATAGATGTGGAAAGTGTGCTCACCTGAAGAGGTGATTATGACTTGATGAGTCATTTAGTCCCACGCTCTGATGTTTCAACTTTTGCTCTCAAAATCAACACAAGTCCCAGTGCCAAAAGCTCATTTTAATTAGTCGATCTGAGTTCATTACCTCGGAAACATGTCCCATTTCTCCCAAGGCGACGGAGTTACCATATGAATGCTCATCCTTAATGCCTCTCTCCCCACCTGAGTGATTTTGCAGTATAAACCCCTGTCCCCCACGGGCGCTAAGGCACGCGTGGTGCAAAATGGAGACCTAATTGGAAATGATCGCTGACAGCAGCTTGAGCCACAGGGTCCCTTAATGATCCGGGCTGCACTTGGATCGGGACTGAAGCCCCAAGCTGCCGGCGGGAGGCATTTAGAGCGGATGACAGCAGCCCAAGCCCTGTTGAGGGACTGAGGGGTTAGAGTTATGTTGTGCTCAAAGTGTTGCAGGGCAGGCGAGAGAGGAGACTGGGGGAATCAGGGAGAAGGGGAGCTGCATTCAAAGATGAAAGCAGCCTGGATATCAGACGAAAGGTAGCTCAGATGTCCTGACAGAAAATACTGCAGTCTTGCTATGCAACAATCTTCAGACAGCTGTGTTCATGCAATAATAAATAACTTTTTCAATGGTCATTAAAAAAAAATAAAAAAATAAAGCCATGTCATCTGCAAAGATTTCTTTCTTTATCTTGTTTGCAGGTTTGGTGCAAATGTAACAGAAGGTGTTCGAGTTAGTCCATTGTGAATAATAATCTATGCAACAACCTTTAAATGTCACATGTCACTGCGAACATAATGTGCTTTCATGGAAAACAAAATTGCTTTTATTCAGTGGGAAACCTCCTTTCAGCCGGAGGTTATAATGGTTATTGTTTATGCACTCGACATAAAAAAAGCTATCAGAATGTGAATGATGGCTAATTTTTTCTGGGAGGGAAACTCAGATTCCATTAATTTCCACGCACAAGCAAATATCTTTAATGATTTGTTGTTTGGAAACCTTGGTTATTCATCTCCGTCAAACGCGGGTCTGTTCCTGGAAATGATGGGGTGTGTTTGGGTTGCTGACACGATAAATGATCCTTAAAAATACAAGATTGTTGTTTTTTTCCACAAAATGACAAATGACAAGTAGGTGAAAGCCAGGCTGAATGGTTTTCCATTCATCAGCAGCGAGTTGCAAAACTGATGAAAATGTGAGATAAGTGTCAATCTTTTGTTATATTTTTGTTCTAAAAGCCTCCAACAGCAGAGAGACCATTATTTGGAGGATGCTGTCTGATCTCTACAATACAAACAAATAGAAAAAGACACTCGGACAGGAAATTTCAGCCATATCAACTTGTTGTCAAAAGGACAAAGGACAACACTGTTGATTGACATCCTCAAGTCTTTTATATCACTGTGTATGCCACAAGGGAGACCTGACAGATGAAGCTTGAGGGGCCAAGACACCGATGGAGGCCTTGTCCAATCAGCGTCACTTCAAGTAAACACGGTCATCCATCATGTGACCTTATCTGACAAGGTAGGAGTTATGAAACTGTTCAGAAAGTTGCATCTTTAGTGGTTGAACGATGATGAGCAGAGATTATATATAAACTCTAAATTGAGAAAATATATTTTACTGCCTTATATTTTGGATATTGTGTGTGTGTGTGTGTGTGTGTGTGTGTGTGTGTGTAAAGTGATGATTGATATTGAGGAGCATCACGTCTGCTGCAGCTTACATGATGAATCGAGATTATTTTCCCTGATTTGGGCCTTAAATTGTGTATACACACATATACATATATAGACACTTATAAAGAAGGAATATTGTGATTTGTATCAGTTATTTAGGAAAGTGAACATTTAAAATATTCTAGACTTACTATCAATGTTTTAAAATGTTTTAATTATAATTATGGCCTATGGCAAAAAAAAAAAAAAAAAAAATCCCACATATCTCAAAATATTAGAATACTACGCAAGTGAATTAACAGAATATATTAAAGTTCAACATTTTTAATTAAATTATGCAAAAATGAACTGGTCCATAGGTATATTCTAATAAAATTCAACTTTTTGAAATGCGCAAGTACATACATATAGATTGTTGTGCCAGAAACGAAAAGCCCAGAATAATTGAATTCCAGGTCCAAGCAGGTTAAACAGATGGAAGTACTGAATCATATTATGTAAATTGGGGCATAAATTAAGCATTAATATATATTTTCAGGAGCCTTTCACAAAAGTTTCACATTGCTGCATTGAATCGAAATGGGTCATCTATGGTTCAAGGGGAAGTTCTAGGTGGATTTTGGTTTTTAATAAATGAATAAACTCTGAAAATGCTGCTGATTGCATCAATTTGTAGCAGTAATTTATTAATATATCTCTTATTCTGTCCAGTGTCTCCGTTGATTTTCTTTAAAAATACATAAATAAATGAAAACTATTTGAGATTTTGTCATGTTTTCCATCTTATGGGAGATTAAACTATTGACCAAGGGGTGTTTTGTAATCACAGATCAATAGTGCTGTGAGCCAATGACATGTTTCCCCAGAAATCAATCACATCTTGAATCTCACACAACATGAAAGAGTCCTGAGAAGGAAAACCCCCCCAAAAAAGCATTGGTCACAAACAAATTGACCACTTCTTTGTCAGGCTCACTGATTTATTACATTCTAGGCACACCTGAGCTAACTGCAGCTCAATATGAGTAGCCTGCATATTTATCTATCTGGAGTTACATTCAATTGTTTTGAGTTAAGCCACAAGCAATTACACTTAATATATTATTAACAATAATATTTCTGAGAATTGACAAAATGTGTGTCATTATTTCTTTTGGAATTTGATCTTCCCATCACTAATTAAGCAGCAGGTATTAAACTTCGGAGCAGTTCATGTGGTACAGTGGCCATGAATCCAACTGCATGCGTTTCCCTGAGAAGCAGCAGATCTCAAAGTTATTTTACTGCACCGAGTGCTTTAGACAAATCAATAAACACAAAACAGAAACACCAAAGCAATTCCCCCTTTCCTATCTGGGGAACAGAGTCTGCCATTCAGTAGATAAATGAATAGTGTGCAGAATCATTTCTCATCTTAAAGGTACAAGCACGCAGTCAGTAATTTGGTGTCAGTGATCAATACGCAGTGTGTTAATCCAAAATGTACTGAATGTGTCACTTTTTTATTGCAGTAGACACCCGGAACATTAACTTTAGTCCAGAACTGTCTCTGTCTCCGAACTTCTGCTTCTAGCAATGCTTCTTTGAACCCTAAACTGAATTTGTCAAATGTAAATGTAAGCTTGAAGCTCTTTGGCAGAATGGATGTACAAAAACTCTACACCGTGCAGTGATAACCATTGAGTGTAAAAATCTGGAGAATTACTTTTTGTTTTTTGTTTTTTTGCAGGTAAGAGCATGAAATTACAACCTCAGCAGCTGAAGTAGCTAATTTTTAGGTAAATTTTGTTAATTTCCAGAAAAATGGTATGCGTAACCTCTACATTGCTCACTGGATGTTTTTCAACAAACGTTAAGGTTATGCATTTCCAAGCCATGTTTTGTCTTACATGCAGGACACGAGAGCTAATTCCAAAGTCCATTTTGTTATCAGAAGGTGCCCTGATTTGATTATCAAATGGATCTAAAACCTCTCGAGTGTGTGGCTTTAGTTAAATTTCCGGAGCCAACTGGCCAGCGATCCTCTGAGTACTGTAGTGTTGTTTCAGAGGTCACCTTCAACTCAGAGGAGGATAAATGTAAAGGAGTCCTCCTGTAACCAGCCTCATTAACAGCATTAATTCCTTTTGCAACTCTCATAACGCAGTTGGTGCATCTCGGAGGGCCTGGAAATAGTTCAGATGGCTGTTTGTGTTCTTGTTAGGCTTCAGAAGCAGCTCGTTCTTTTGAGCCGTTCTCTTGCGAGGTATCTTTGTCTGCTCATATAGAAGGAATGAATGACTTTGGTTTTGTTGCCTCAGTGGCCTCGAAACTTTGCTTTTGACTAACTTTGAGTTCGCACTTCTTTGATAATATCCATTAAGAATACTTAAATTACTAGTAGGTATAAAAACAGGTGTGTCAATACGGGGTAATCTTTCAAAAATGAGCTTTTCAAAAAATTCCATTGTGGTCAATCAATTGTGTTGAACACATGTCAGTTCAGAAGATTATCCGCTGTGTAAGATATTGTGTGTGCGTGGATTTTTCTCTCTGCAAACAGAAAAACAATTAACGTTTTCTTTTTTTACCTGCCTGAATCAATAAACTGAATGAAGCTGTACCACACACTGCAAGCTTCTGCATTCAAATTAATTAACTGACTAAAGGACTGTTGTGGTAATGACGCGTGGCTTTCGGAGCTCTGCCTTACAGAATGCTAAAGAAACCAATATTTAGGTCACAAGCAGTAATAGCGTTGTGGTATTTGCCTCAGCTTGAAGGATGGCAAGTTATCACGGTAGCTAATTACATTACAATTATCTATGGTATAATAATGGATAAACTCGAATTGCACAATGTTCAAGTCCCATGAATATCAGCAATGTGACAACATTATCCACCTTTACAACTGAAGCAAGAGACAAGTCCTCAAACCCAAATTCTTGTAAAATCAGCCCAATTTTTATGGCTAAAAATATTTTTTGCCTCTATAGTTAATAAAAGGGGATAATCTGAATGTAGCGTCCATGTCAAACCAACATTGACAAGTACAAACAACAAAGTCAGACAGTGTGACGGGTTCTTACTTCTGTGTTGAGTGGATGAAATGATGACCCGCTCACTCACGCCGTTCATCTTGGACACAAATTAATCTTACACTGGTGAGATAAACAGGGCACACAATCTCCACAACCACCTCAATGATGCAGATTGCAGGACAATAGCTGCACCGCCAGAATAAGCCACAAGCTAATGCTAATAAGGTAAGGAAGTTACCTACACAAGGAACCGACTCCTATACTTTCATACATTTACATATCTATATGGTAAGTAAAACATCACAATAATATAAATACATACAAAATAATATAATTTTAAAGCAGTTTCTTTAAATTGAATTTTAGTTAAACATGAATTAAATAATGATGCGAATGGAGTCCGCAATTTAATAAGTCTGTTACATTGGCACAACAGTGTATGTTATCATGTATGAACTATATTTATCCCCCAAAGTGACATTGGTTGTGCAACATCAAAACAAATTGTCAGCTAATGCCTGTGTTTTAGATTTAACCATTTTTTACAGCCATTGGAAATAGAGTTATGCTTGGCACCAATGGCTCCAATACATTAAGTGTATTGGATGCATGGTGCATTGAGTGTTGCAGTCACAGCTCGATGTTATTATTGATTATTGTATGTAGTATTTGGCTCTGCTTTGTATAAGTTGATCCATTCCTTTTAGTTTGTTGGAGTGATAATGTTTGAAGTCTCAATGTCTCTGCGTGTCTAGACTATGACAGGCTCATGGGACCACATAGAGCGGGGGTCTGGGTCAAACGTGTCATTGGATGGCTGTTGTTGTGACTTGGTGCTATATAGATACAACTGACAAGGTCAGTAGTCTTGCTGGAAGTATATCATTTTCAAAACTCAGAGTATTGATGCTGTCTCTCACCCTCTGAGATCAATCACCGAGGAAGTCTTAGATCTTTGGTCTATCCTGAAATGCTCAACAAGGTTCGATACCAGCAGGTCAGTCTGCGTGTTGTCCGCAAAAAGGAGTCCAGCGTGGTTCTCACTGCCCTCTGAGTGCTTACAAAAGTAATAAAGCAGAGCTACGGTTGTATCCTCATCCTCTTGGTTGAATGCGACGGGTCAAGGTACTGTAATGATTGCTCTGGACGTTTGTTTACATCCAATTTGACTTCATAAGACTTCATAGCAGACCAGGTCAAAGCTAAAAGGCCTTTTGGAGACTTAGATCGCAAACAGTATCCAACAGCACTACACTCAACTTTTAGAGAGAGACATGTATATTACAAGGTTAGCAAACATACACCGTATGTTGTGACAAGACAAGTGTCTTTTAGGGTGCACTCACACATGGCTTAGTGGTTTTTGTACCACGCCGAAGCGTGCAAATCACCCCTCCTCACTCCCTAAAACTGACTTGGATGATCCTCTTCAAAAGTATTCATCATTTCTGACTCCTCAGCGTTCGTGACGATGAAATAAATATCAGGCACTCTTTCTTTTGCAGTATTATTATTTCGTTTACATGCAGTACGCAATGAGCTACATGCTTACAATTTGCTGCAATACAAGACCTCACAGTCAATGAATAGAAAGAGGGTATCTTTTTTCTTGTATTAATGACCATGAGTTGACCTCCAGCTGAGAAAGAAAGGCTGGCCAGAGTCTTCCCACAAGATTCAGTCTCTTGACTCTCTGACATTGTTCTTTTTTAGCTGCCGCTCCGAATAGCCAAACAAACTGTTGTAATATCACTGTGATGCGATGTAGCTGTGCTGGATGAGTCCTTCTATCTATCCTCCATCCAAGCCCTCCTGAGTATTGTCTGATGGATTGAGCAGGCGCTGCAGCCTTCCAGGAAGTTAAAACTAAATGACGATGTAAGAGAACAATTGAACCAGCGAGAGACTGTGAGGTCAAATCAAAGATGTATTTCTAGAAAGTGCTCACTGTTGTTATGACCAGGCCTCCAGAGCATGACTCAGCTATCAGTCTTCAAAGAGTTTTGTGTCCTGAACTCACCTCTGGCTCAGTGTTCAGCTGTAATTATGCATTTAATTATATGTCGTAAATTGAAACTTCCTCTACAATTCAGGACCAGATCATACGAAACCACATCCTCCAGTTCGAGTTTGAACTCAGGATGATACCTGTGTTTTCTTAAATCCCGGTTTTCTGACGTGGCTTCTGACACAGTCAGTCAAGTGGAGTTTTCTCGCATACTATGGATTTCCTGCATGGTATTGAATCAGTACATGGACATGTATGTGTACACTGATCCTGAGAGCTGGAACCAGAGTTTTGGGTTGTAAGAGCTGCTTGGAACTAGAACTCATTGGGTAACAGTCCCCCAAATATTTTGGACACAATTTACACATGCAAAAAAGGAATTTTGCAATCAAACCACCAGAAACCGTCCAAAATGAAACTAGGTTTTCTCCTCTTTTATTCACGTTTGGTTAAGTTTAAATACGCCACAGCTCAAAAGATTATTCAAAATCAAGGTTTCTTTTGCTTAAATTATTTCTTGACTCTTTGACTAAATTCTCATTTGCACTCAGTTTAGTTCTACTTTCTTATAAGTCTACCTATCGAGACACAAAACTCAAAATTTTACAGACCGAAATATAAATGATCAATAAATGCAATGTGCGTTCGGTCATTGTGTTAAGTTGATATAGCTGATCATCATTTACCCCGTAAGTTTAGTAACATTTAAATAACATGAAACTGGAAGTGTAGGTCATGTGGGTAAGGAAGAAGTTTGCATTAACATTTAACAACATGAATGCTGTTTTCAGACCTGTGTGGATGAACAAAGTTCTGAATCTAATTATTTTCAATAGAAGTGAAGTTTGCTATAAGAGAGCGGCTCCGACTCCCTGAAAGGGATAATCGAGTCATGAGTTGTTCTTTCAGCCTAATTCTTTGATGTATGTCGTTTGGTAAAGGCTAAATCAGATTTGCACTTTGTTTGTAAGGTAACACCTAAAATAGTGCGATTTTTAATTAGAAACAAAAGGAGATGGAGAAACAGGAGGAAAAGCGGAGGGAGGGGAAATGGTTCATGTCACATGACATGTTTACTCAGCTCTCTTTCTCTCCTGTGTGACTTTGATTGTAATTGGCTTTTGCACATTGCTCCATGTTGTTCATTTATAACTGCTGGCTTTCTTGGTTCGGTCACCCCAGAGAGAGTAGATCAATGGCCTCTGTGCGACTTTACACGCACACTAAATGAACAGTACAAAAAAATGAATAAGCGCCTCTGTGCGACATGCAGTTGTGGTGTCCTTGAAGGTTTGAGCACTTGGCTTGGAGAGACGTGAGACCGAGGAGGCTGATCAGACCTTGAGAAGATCTGCAGTGACAGCACATCAGTGCCAGTCTGTTCTCTGACCCCTGATTACCACGCTGTCACCCTCTAACCATGCACAAACTGTGAGGCGTTCTTTATGGAGAATGATTATGTAGGGCAGCCTCTTTTACTGTGTACATGGTACGTGGTGACATTGACACATGGCAAAGGAGGAGATTCATTTCCTCACAGGGTTAGTTCAGGGTTTATTTTAGGCTCAGGAGTTTCATGGAGCAAATCAGCTCATAGCTCTCTCCTGAAGTGGGAGAAGGTGTGAGGATTTAGCCAGTTTGGTTGCATGATTTTAATGTTCTGTTACCATCCAACAGTATTAAATTCCTTCTTTAGAGACTTTTTTTTTTTTTTGAGTGCATACTATAGGTTAATGACAGCGGACCAACATTTGGACCTTTTTTCCAGAATCTAAATGAGATTATTTGTCTGCAAAGACAGGAGCTGCTAGCAGAGCATTATGTTTCAGGTTACAAATTCACGCTGTTGTGTAGAAATATAATATGATAAAACCCCCACCTAACTCAGTGATTCGATGTAAATATTAAATTTCCTGCCGGCATCCACCCAAGCACATTGGAAACTGTCGATCCAAAATCAGAAACATATTCCTCACAAATGGAAACAAGAAACCTGGGATACACGTTCATAAAACCCTTGAAAACAAACCTCTTTGCAAATTAGCAATCACGTTGGGGCTTTTCTGTTTGGTTAAGTTGTTTGTGCTGTTTCTGCACAATGTTTTCACCAAGCTGCCTCCCACAGGTCAGGTTAATGGTTGACTGTTTTGCGTTTACTGAAGTAACCTGTGGGTTGTGCATTTGAATAAAAACCTGTTGACTGATGTTGCACATGATCACTTAGGTGTCATCTTGAAAATAAAGCCTTTAAATAAAGAGAGTGAAGTGCTAGTGCTCATAGGGAAATCCATCTTATAGTGGCACTGCTACTTTAATTAGCATTAGAAGACTAACAACTAAACTGCTACACACATATTTCTCTGGCAGTCAGTGTACATGAAGGTGGTAATTACACGGGGGGGTACAGGGGAGAGAGAGGTTGGTCAGTTACTCTACAGCACATCCATTGTGTCAAATCTTTTTTTTTTTTTTTTGGTTCCATAACATCATCAAGTCAAAGATATTAAGATTTTGAGGCAGTGAACTGGGTGAAATAAAGACATAAACGCAGGGTTTAGTGATATAGTCAATCTGATTCTTCTTTACATCTTCGATTGATCATCTTCATGTGTCTTTCATTTGTTTTGGTTTGTTTGTTTGTGGGTTTTTTTATGTAACTTTTGGTTTCAGGTTATGAACTTGTTTGTCATTCATCATAATATTAAATCTAGAACAAATTTATTTTACCTGGAGCCATTAATACGCTAAAGTGTTAAATTGAAATAGTGCTGTTGTCACTCATGTGATGTTATTGATAGAATTAATCCTTCCAAGTTCCCTCTGTGCCAGTGTGTGAGCTGTTTTAACTGCTCCAACATTTGGAGGTTTCCAAAGCTGGAGACCAGCCAGTCTGTCTTGGGTACAGTGCTAATCACCAATCACTGTGTAAAAACTGCCAATGTGCTGTACTGTAAGACTGTGTGGGGCTTTGGAGCCATTTGTACCTCTCTATTAAGGGAGGACAAATGGCCCGTGGCTTCACCACAAATTAGTGAAGTCAGAATTCTCATTTTGTATTTGTCAAGTCGAGACAAATTGCAATCATAGATCCTGATATCACAAATTGCAATTTGCCTCAGGATCTTGTTTGATGAAAAGCTGCAATCTGGTAGCATTTTCTCTTTAACAAAATATAAACTGTTACCTTGTTTAGAGCAGAATACATCTGACCCTATTTACAAGAGCTGATATACTGCACTACGCTGACTGTGCCCAGTCAATAATGATCCATGCTATGCTTGGTCAGAATCAAATTTGTTGCAGTTGTTGTGTGATCTCGCCTGCATGGGAACATGATTGATGAGACGGAGCAGGAGGATCCCTGCAGACACCAGTGTGGTGCTATTAGAGGTACCCTGCTGTATGAACCTGCAACAACACGTATTTTAACTTAATCGCAACTGCTCTACTGTTATTACTGTGGAACATTTTTAATGGTAACCAACGGTCCTTCAATGCTTCAGGATAAACATCACAGAGAGAAATCAGATAGTCTTCAGGGTGAGTTAAGATTACGATTATTTTTTAACAGTTGGGCTATATTTTATGACATTTGTGCCATCAGGAGGATTGATTTTTTTCACTATTTGTCACTCCACTAGAGTTTTTTTAATGCCTACAGTTTGCCAGAAGCGTAACTTTCACATACACACACTCTCTAATGCCACCACCCCCACAGAGCTCAAGCAAGCTCCTACAGTGAAAGCTAAAAGCATTTAAAACAATAGCAGTTGCTCTGCTCAGTTCTCCCGTGTCCTTTAATAGCTGTGATTAAAAAATTACTTTTCCATTTTAGTTCATTACTCGTTTATAGCTAATCAAATTAATGGCTCGTTTTCAGGCTTGATGATGAGCTGATAATTATAATCAGGAGTTCCAGAACCGGAAAACATCTAATATATAGTGCTTGATTAGGTAAAAGTAGCATGTACAGATGGTTTTTAGTTTTATATACAAATGATTCATTATAGACTGTTGTTATATAGCAGCACCATTTCCCCACAAAGCCAGATAAGGAAGTTTAGCATAAAAAGGAGGAGCAGAAGATGAAGAATAACAATTTCAAGGTAAAAAAAAAAAAAAAAAAAAAATGGCTCTATCTACTAAAGCAACTCAAGGTCATCACATCATAATGTTTTTTCATTCACCCTTTGGGTCACAATAATTCAACTTTTTCTTAATGGCTATTACGCTTTAAACAAATGTGAACAGTACGGTTATAAACTATTGAATAAGTACCATATTTGACATGGACTGTAAATGTGTATTACTGCACTAACTAATGCGACCTTTTTGAAAAATGGTACAGTTGTCTGAAACATGAACGCCTTCTACATCTTGTGCATCTGCATGATGCTGGATGAGGATGTACTGCTTTTGAATGCAACGCAAGGGAAATGACTAAACGGCAATAGCTGACAAATTGGAGATGAGAACACGTAGTAATGTAGTAAATGTATAATTCGCTTGACTCTCATTCTCAACCTTCATAAGAATCAGTAAATACTCTTAAGCCACATTTCCATCAAGCAGTACGGTTCAGTTCAGTTTGGTGAGTAAGTAGCGTGACATCATAGAAACGCGAAACGGTGTATCCCTCAGATAAAGCTGACGAAGAAACCATAACAACAGAAAAGGAATCAATGGAGGACACCGAACTGAACCGTACTGATTGGTGGAAACGGGGCTTTACATACTTATTGTGCATTGTATCATACACACACATCAACACAGATACAGTGGACAGATAGTTACAGCCGTTTAACGTATCAGAAAAGATATATATATATATAAGCCACAAACTCTTTGGCTTATATATTTAAACATGTTTCAGCTTCTGGTTCAATCACATAACTTTGGATTTATGGATTTTACATGCACATGGACTCACGGACTTCCTGAAGTGTGTCAAATCTGTACAGTTTTTCAAACCCCCCTATGGAAAATTGTAATTTGTGACTTTGGGATATGCAAATAAAATCTGATTGGGCTGATTGAGATTCGGAAGAAACAGATGCTGATCTGACCCATACAGCTTCATATATGGTAAACTTGATATACAGGCAACAAATAAAAACTTCTTCTCGTGTTCCTGATATGTCCTCAAATGGCATAAGTCTATCAAGACCACAAATGTAAAAGTCACAACAGCAGCAGATTCAATAGGTGAAAACTACAGAGAGGTCTGTAAAGAAAGGCATTAATGCTAAAATTAACACGGCAACAACCACATCTGTACATCTGTAATTCGACAGCAGTTTCTCTCCTTGAAATGTGCTTCCTCTCAGCAAGATCTCCTCTCATTCACTTGTCTTTCTCTCTCCTGTGCTGTCCATTTTGTTGCCAAGCTGCTGCCTGTCCATCTGGACTTGGTGAACTGACTGAACTTTGTGTTGATGTGCAGTGTGAGCACCCACTATCACATCATTAAAGACATACATAGATCAAATGTTCAGGATAAAATAAGCAAGGAGCCTGATGGGCAACAGTTCAGAGTGATTTGAGCTTCCTGCTGTTGTTTTGTCTTTCAGGTAATCACTTAATTTAGCATTTTACACTGAATAACATTTAGCTTGGCAGGCCACCAGAAATTCTCAAGCTAGCTGGCTCGTCCGGGCCTCAGTGAGTGAAAATGGAAATGGGCACAGGAGCCAAAGAT
>KV751315.1:18136387-18172960 GCA_001698575.1 Mola mola | reverse complement strand
AGCAGGAATTTAAAATGCACAAATAAATAATGAATAAAAAATGATCAAAACTGTGCACACTGAAGCGGAGACATATTGAGTGTTAGTCCAGAATCATATGTTTCCTTTAATGCTACCTGGCTGCATTTTTCACTGGACTGCCCTGGCTAGTTTAACACTTCTACCATTCCCTTTTCTGAAGCAGTCATCTCGTATTCAGTCAAATAAGACTTATGAAAATATTTTCAAAGCTTGATTTGTTCTCTGCTTGCGAAACGCTTCGTAAATATCAATATATGCACAGAGCATTGCGGTGAGAGGTACAAGGTGTTAACTCTGGCCATATGAAATAAGAGAATGTTACTGTGTCAAGATGCTGATGCTGCTCCTGTCTCTCTGGTGTACATTTACATTGAGCATGGCAGCATCGTGGAGCTCCTGTTGTGTAAATAAGACTAAAGTCAACAGCAAAGCATCAGCCGCACCACACACAGACTGTAGACATGAAGGCTTGAGTGAAATACTGTTTTAGTAACGATCAAAGCATTTCAACATACCAGAAAAACATTACCTAAATGATTTGGCAGGGAAAAAAAACTACTCAATATGTTCGCTTTGTGTTTTTCCTTTCAATTGAAAGACACTTTCTCAAGCTCTAAATAATCAGAGCAGGGAGTTTTAAAGCAAATGGAAACATCTGTCAGAGAGTGGCTTTATTTTAAAGGAATAATTATGCTGGAGTACAGAGAATGTATGAGACGCAGGCCTAAATAGAAATACTGAAGTCTATATTTTAAATCATTGTTATGTGCATTGTGGGATTTCCTCTCCCATCAGGTCAGGTCCCAGCCAGTCGACTGCCAGCACAGGCTGCACTTGGCCACAGTGGCTGTTCTTGCAGGTGGTGAGAACCGCAGGTGGTGAGCTCCGTGCTGTTTGTATGGACGCTTGCCTTGCAGGTCTGGCTTCAGAAGGGAGCCCCGTCTCTTTATACCCCACAAAGTTCTCCAGCTCGGAGAACTTCCAGGATAGTAGATTACATTATAGACAAGAGGCTTGATATTTTTTATGTGTCTTCATTTCTTTTAGTTAATCCTGACAGCATCAAGTTCCAGAATAATTTGCTTGTTCATTCCATCCATTAGTGTCAAAGTATGACTGACTGGTAAAAATGAGTTTGCGTTTAGCTGCCGTTGACTATGTTCTAAATTATGAGCTACATTAAGAGAATGTTTTTTCTGAGGCTACGTGCAGCAATGAAGTGCGTCAACAAACTTCTTTTGTCCATTGTTTCAAGGCCCAATACGTAGGTTTGTATAGTAGAATACCAGATGTAATCAGTATTATGTAATTATGTGTAAATTTACAGATTAGAAAACATAATAGAATAACACAATAACCAACTTTTGAAAGTGTGTCAATAGGTTATGCAAGACTAACTTGACTAAATGTTCAGTGTGTGTTTAAAATATAGCAGTTTTCAAATGAATGTCTATCGTGTGCTACGCACCAACATGGATTATAATACTGCGCTAGAAATAGATTATAAATATCTAAATACGTTTGCAGGAAGCAGATTGGTGATGGGCACTGTGGTCATTTTACCTGACATTCATTTTCTAATTATTGCTGATTATGTATTTAGTAACTGACTGCATTTTAAAGTTGACCCAACCTATAAAAGATGGTCGAGAGAAAAGACATGTTGGTATTGAGACAAACATCAGATTAAAGCCTACTTCACTTGAAGGATGCATAAAACTGAAGTAATATAATCCATGAGACTATTGAACAGTTGCTTTCTAAAACCTTTTCCTGTGTTTGTTAAGTATTCTGGGTGTTGACCTTCCCCCCCGAAACACGTGTCCAACTAGAGTCGGCAGGTTAAGACAATATTGCTCAATCACGGACCAAATGTCCAATTGCGCCTCCAGTACGAGGCAGGTAATTGGAAACGCGCTGAAGTCGGCCTGCCGTGACGCCTGCTTTGAATCGGAATGGCTCGTTGGGAGTTCTGTCACGACTGCGATCCTTTAACCATCGCCTGTGATTCCCTGGGGTGCAGGTCAGACTCTGCAGACCATCTGGTTTGCTGCTGTCACACCGAATCTCAGAAGCATCTCCCACAGCTGCTGACAAGACCCCCCCTGCTCAGCTGAAGAAGTGAGCTTCCTGGATTTGCAAGTGGAGCAGATTCGGTGTCAACATCCGTTAGAGTGCTGGTAATTGAAACTGAGTGCTAATAGACTCCTGGGCACATTGGAAATACGCTGCAGCAGTTAAAGGTTTAAAGAAGCGAGCCTCAGATAAGACACGATGGAAGCACTTGCGCGCACACTCACAGGTGCATTACACTTGTAAGGATTCAAAGTCCATCAAGATAAGCTGAGTCGTCCACTAATGAATGAGTACGCTCTGACCCACATGTACGTTTTATATGTCATTCAGGATTATCAACCCTCGTAAATCATGGAAGTAAAGGAGGCCTCGTAAAACAAACAGACCATATTTGAAATAACCCTTAATGTGCTTTGCTATCAGTTATCACCTCATGTGGCCCATCATCATCCCGACATGGATCTGGTTGATTTCTGCCTGTGGTGTCACTGGCTGCCGTGATGGATGGGCTCTGCATTTTCGCAGCTCCTGACAGAGATTTCCTAATTTTTGGCTGATTGGCCGTCACCACGTGGAGACGGTCCCCTCTCCCTCCTCTGTTACAGCTTGTACTTTATCCTCACCAAATTTGGTGCCATTTAGACTAATTAGCAGCAGGGTCATTTTAATTTTAGATGAATTATTCTAGAAATAAATGAATTGCAAACATAGATAAATAATTTATTTAGCTTCTGGCAGTCTTGTATAGCCATTGGCACAATAATCTCATCAGACCTCCTTTTAACAGTTACTGTAGCTTCCTGGACACATTTAATCATCAAGCTTTGTGTACATTCTGGTATCTCACCAACATCAACATCCCGGGAGGTATTTCCTGCTCAGCTCGCTGTCGTAGCCTTTCCATGTAGGCCGATGGAAGGGCAGGGGTTTATGTGATATAAAAGTGGCTGACTTTTTTTTTGATATTGCAGACAAATGCTCCTCAGAAAAAAAAATGTTGCTCCCAGCTGCACGCCTTTGTACAAATCTTGGGTGATTATGCGACAAATAAAGAGTTTTAAGACAAAACGGGGTGCGTTCTGTGAAAATAAAGGTTGAAAAAGAACCACCCATTTCAACAACGATGAATTCGTAATGAAAGGGCTTAAGAATGAAACAAACTGAAAAACAAATCAAAGCTAAAGGGTATGCTAATTGTTAGTCTAAGTAGTTCTAAATGTTTTACACCACTTGAAAAAAAATGAAGTTATTATTCTGAGTGCTGTCTCTAGGTGTCTCGATTCTTCAAGTGCAACCCTGAAACATGCCTTGAATTAATCCTGAGGCTTAGGGAAAGTGGAGAAAGTAGCTTCCCAAGAGTGTCTGCTTCAGACAGAGTGTTTATTGGAGCGTATTAAATGGCACACCTATTTATTTTTCACAGTCTCGGGACGTTAATGAGAAAAAGTAAATAAAAAAAATTAAATGCCATGTTTAAAGTGAGTCGTCTCTTTGAGTTTGGCGCTGCTTCCCGGTAGAATTCCAAGGTGATTATGATGACAGTAGCATATCATCACTTCATTAAAACAAATATTCCTCGCATGCAAAGAATGTAAAACAGAGGAGCCCTTTGAGCAACGGGACATCTTTATTCTTTTCTTTTTTACATGGTTTGTCAGTTTAATCGGATGTTTTAAAATAATGACCAAAAGAAAACACAATATTAGTCTGATAAATCTGATAAATTTATAAATACATTGTTCTTAATACAGCTATGCAAATAGAGATAAGTCAGCTGCAGAGAGTGAAATGGTTTTGAACAGCTACAAGCGGCTCCCGTTACATATTTTGTTTAGATTAGATGGTGTTTTACAGCATCACAATATCTTGCTGCAGATGCCTGAAACTGTCCAAAGTGTAAAGACAGCTTTCTGATTATTAGTGCAGAGAATTTTACTGATTACCTTTTAAAAATGTCAGTGAGGACCTACGGTAGAGGTGAGAATTAATTAATTACATGTTCCTCAAGTTAGTGTAGCTTTTGAAGGTCAAATAAAGAAATGTGCACATGACATCATCGCTAGGCTGGTGATAATTTGTCCACCAGGGGACGTCGTTTGATGTAAAACATGATGAGCGAAACAGACACAAGTTCACCATAACAGACAAACTCTTAATGTGAACTCGTATTTGGGATTGTTTGTGAGGCCAAAAGTGGTGATCCAGGAAAACGTGCTCCACTGCGAAGAAAATGACATTTTTGACCTCTGTCAAAGGTGACTGAAAGCGTTTGCAAATTATAACCTGCAGGCAGGAGACTGTATCTCTCGGCGCTCTGAGAAACGGAAAGAAACAATTCAATTTCACCAACTGGTGGGTGTTTGGGTCAAAGGTCAATCTGCAAGGGGGGGGAAAAACAGCCACCGCTGTTAGAAAAACTCAATTTAGGCAGCTGCCACGCTGTGATATGGCCTCAAATTAGGCATCGGAATGTGAGAGTGAGAAGCTGTTGTGAGAGTGAAGGAAATAAACACAGGATAGAAATGTGCAAAAATATATAATGTATTCTCTCAAATTTATTTTAGCAATGAATTGCACTTTATCTTGCAGTTTTGATAAAAGGGAAAAGTTTCACTGCATTTTTATTTTCTGTGACTCTGAGTTGGCTTAATGATGTGCTTTACTGTAAAGGTAAGAGGCATGCCTTCTGCAACCAATGTGTGAAATAACCCCACATACGACACACAAACGCACACAGTTTTTATTCCATTTCCTCATGCCTAAGAACTACCGACAAACAGTTTATTGACCTTAATATGATTAAAAGGTTGATCTGGTGAATATGTCAGCAAATTACACACACACAGACAGAGAGCAACACTGGCATTCATTCATGCAAGCATATCAGTCGCTCTGTTTTTTATGAAGACATCCGTCTGGAATAACTTCTCAACGCAGAAGTTTTTAGCTCACAATGTGTTTTATTTCATGTGTCATGGTTGCTGGTTCCACCTGACTGGTTATGTGTAGATGCCCCTTGTTTGAACAATACCGCTCTGGCATATCGAAGCGAATTGACAAAAGACCTCTGAAGGTGTGTTTCGGTGTGTGACACCAAGACAATAAAAGCAGGTCCTGCGCGTCTTTGGAAGCCGCGTTTTTTGTGTTTCCATTTTCTAAAGCTGTGAATGGTAGCCTTTAAATAGCAAACTGAACCGTGCCAGTGTTGTCGACATTCACTTGGGGGTGAAAACCGAAGCTGAACATCCCAAAGTCAGCCTACCTGCTTCCCAGATAAAAGAACAGTCACCAGTAGAAACGCACACCTTTAATGAGCTTCCCGTTCCCATGTGCGCCGTACCAAACTGAACTGAACCGTGTCGTTTGGTGGAGACGTGGCTAACGCTGCACGATGGGGCCTCCCTGGATGTTATTAGTTCACTTACGTCTGTCAGATCTTCAAATGGATTAGGAACTGGGCAAAGGGCAAAACCGAAAAAGTTTCTAAAAGAATTCCTGAACAAGGACACTCAAAGAGCGCATATATCTGCCAAGTCCCATAATCCCTCTTTTGTCTGGGTCACCTGCTTGAAATGTCATTAAGGCCCAACATTCACTTACAGGAGAAAAAGAATAGACGAAGAAGAAAGAAAACACAAGCACTGCAGCCCTTTTTAATTTCACTGCTGTTTAAGTGTAGCCTTTTTTGAACTTTGCCTTTTTTTCACATCCATTGAATTCGGCTTTATTACTTCTATTAAATCCAAAAAAAAAAAGGGAAAATATCTGCCATTAAATGTTTCCACCTTAGTTGACATTTGAATGAATTCTGCTCAGAAAATCTTGAGATATCATTTTTTTTTTTATTTCTCTAATCTGCTGGGACCTTGACCTTCAGGATCAAATCTATTTTGCAATTACATTTTGACATTTTTCATATATAGTATATATTAGATGCTAATTAGTTGGGTTTTGACCGAGACAGGACTGTAATGAAATTTCACTCAGAGTTAAAAACTGGGAATTTGGGGAATGATTCAATGACTTTTAACTTTGACCTAAAAAGGCCAAAATATCGGTAATCAATTGAAGCCACTCACAATAGAAACTGAAAGAAGAAAAATGAGGACAATTTGTCCAAAACTGTGAACAGCAGACCGCTAAGGGAGAAACAAACAAACCGAGCCAAAAAACATTACCTCTTCGTCGGAGACCATGAATAGAAAGTGTTGGGAAAGGGCAGACATGTGCCAAGGCTGAAATCTCCCTCACAAGTCAACATTCACCTGCATAAAACACGAAAACAAATGAAATAGAGTATAAAAAATTTTTAAACAAGGTACAGGGCTGCTTTACATATTTACTGACATCTAACTTAACCCAATCTTGTTAACAGAGATTTACTGCCCTGCTTCCACGGGGTCAATAAAAGTGCAACGTCTTACAGAGTCAGAAAGTGTATCCAGTTTAAGGTGCTGTACGCCATGTTTTTTCCAGCATAGAGTGGGTCAGAGTTCCTGTTTCCAAATTAGCTAATTATTTTACGTACCAAAAGGGTTCTAGACTTTGCAACATTGGAAGAGATTCCTTTAGGAGGTGCTGTGCTCGTTCAGTACTCTAAATACAGCTAATACTGGGTTAGGTTTCACCGTGTGTTTTAAATGTAGGGTCCCAGAAATTTGTTTTTGGGCATAACCGGAACATATTGCCCAGCGAGGCAGGAAATACCTCAGAGCTATCACGAAGGGGATCAATATCAGAAGGATATTAGACACCCTGAACTGTGTAAGACCATGCCTGGTGCAGAAAGAGGCTGAATGCACACCCTTCTGTACCTTTATCCATTGCTTCTCTGTTAAGCTGCTGTCCAAATTACCCTCCATGCAGATTTCAGAAAATCCAGGGATTTATCCAGTTGATTGCACATATGCTTTAAGATACATGAAATGACGCCCCTGTATTGAAGGATTTACAGAGATTCCATCTGGGTGCTAACAGGCTCGTTAGGAAAAGTTGCTGAACTGGATCTAATATAATTGCAAATTTATAAAAGTGATTTTGAGGAAAATTGAATTTATTGCGTAGCAATTTGAAATAGGGAGACGTCCCATTAATATCAAGATATAACTCATTTTTATAATGCCATTATGTGACCGCAAATGAAGTTGCCCATCATTTTCTCATCAAACATAAGCCAGTAAAAGCATAACCTCCCCGGAGGTAACAATTTTCGCAAAGTGAAAGTGGACATTATCCTGCTCAGAGGCCACTGCCGTCGAGGAGAGGTATGCCGTTACCACGAAGGGCTGCACTTCATCTGCAAAGTTTAGTCTTTGTAAAAGTAACAATCACATGAATAGCATGGTTAAGGACAACAAATGTTATTGAAGTACCTGACTTGTCTCTGCTATGCCCATGCCAAACACACCTGTTTTCACTCAACCCGCTAGGGGGCACTAATGAGTCGAGTGAATCTAGACAAATCCATGCTTTTGTATCTTCTCTTGGGGTTCAATGAAAAGGCCCGCTTCACATACAGGAAGTGCTCATTTTATTTCAACTGGGACATTTAAGTAACTGAAAATCACTGAGTTTGTCATTTCCAAACTCCAGAACATCTAGTTTTTGGCCTCGGTCTGGCCTCATGCTTCCACCCGCAAAGTTCCTTTGCGTTCAAGTGTTCTGCGTTACGCTGAAGCTTCACTAGCACTGTTGTGCACTGAAACGAGCCACATCTAAACCAGAGCTTCAAACACTTGTCTTTATGCTGTCACGATGCAGACAAATCACGAATTGTTGCATTCATTTATCCATTTGTATCTTTTACATGAACGGATAAGCTTTCCAATTGATGCTACCCACTCCGCTGAGAGCTCTGAATACTGTGATATCGCTAAACTAATGTGTCCCCAAGTGGCTGTCAGTGATAAGTTGGCAGTGTGTGTGAAGCTGTTTGGCCTGTGTCATCTGATAAATCTGCCGCCTTTCTGGCATTGAGCAATGTTGGCCCGTCTCCCTGTTTTAGCATGGGGGGACGGCTCCGACAACAAGGCTGATGCCTGACAGTCCTCATGGAGGTGAAGGTGAAACAGCTTGGCCGTAATTAGAATTAATGCGTGGATAAGAAGTAGGAAAATGCGCTGTCACAACCTAGATCAGCTGCTATTATTGATCACTTGTCCAGTTGTTTTACAAGTCAGAGATTGATGTGCCTCTTAAAATGCAGGAGGAATAGTTTTTAGTTGTCCTGTCTAGTGGCAGCAAGACCGAAGAGGGTAGATTAGCCGAGTTGCCTTAGGTGAAAAACGAAGACGTAAAATTGAATATAAGAAATGAGAGCCGCGAAAGGCTAACATTGCCGTATATACGCTATCCTGTGGCTCAAGCTTGGAGCAGAGTAGATAGAACTCCGAACTATAGGTTCAATGCACTAGAGCCTTGGACCATCAAAGAATCTGCCACCAAGGTTAGTTCCGGGCTGATAGCATCAGATTCAAATTCAAAAAAAAACTTCTCCTCTTGTCGTAATGTGTGGCCCTTCACTTACTTCATCTAATCTCCTTTGATCAGATATCACACAGGCAATTACATTTTTGCTGTTGTTGGTTGTTTTTCTTTACTACCAACAGACAACACCAAAAGGCTCTCACTTGTCTTTACTTAACAAAGCTTTGAAAAAAAATTATAGCAATAATAATAGTAATGTAAAGTTAAATTGCACGTAAACTAATATGATTTTACATTAATTAATACAATTTATTAAGGTTCAGTTCCGTTAAGGCACAAGAGCAACACTTTGCCTCTATTCGACCTGCAAGGAACAGAATTTTCATTCATATTTGTAGAGAACACCTGTGTTAATGCTGCTATTTCTCACCCACATGTCTGCTGTGATGAAGATTCTATTAGCGTTACTGTCAAAATAGTAAAAATATTTAAAGCATGAAAATTAATCTCACTGAATAAAACAAAGCCAGCAAGTGTATTCATGCGATTTTTTTTTTGATATGCAACCTCAGTCTGAAGATCCATGTGACCTGTATCGAACTTCAATGAGACTTTTTACATCATATTGACATTCATAAATTATTAAACAGGGAATTGCCTGGGTTCTTGACACCGTAGGGGGCCTTGTTTGTGTTCCCTTTCTAAATAACAAGAAATATTCTACCTCTCTTTGAGTTCAAACATGTTAAAATCTGTATTAAAGACATATTTTCCCCCATGTTTTACAGTTAATGGACCATTCCACCTCAGCTTTTCGTTCCCCTGTGGACTCTGGGCTTATCAAAACACTCCATTATTAGTTACAGCCAAACAGACAGGCAGGTCCTGGACACTGAAATATATGTAGAAGGAAAATCTCCTTGATTTTTATCGCAGTTTCTCAGCTCTAAAACTCATTAAGACTTGCCTTAGGTCTACAGTTTGTCAGGGGCATCTCTCGGATCCTGTGGCCTCTGGTAACTGACCTGCGTTTGATAGAATCTCAAAGGAAATGACTCAAAGTGAAGACCGTGGACCCAATGCCGGAGAAAAGTTTAAAAAATAACAACAAACAAACGAAGCATTAGGTCAACTTGCCCGTTTTACAACAAGCTTGACTTGACTTTTAGGTGAAATCTGTTTTATTGAAGCTATCCACGTGACAATCCCACCACTCCTGACTCTGACAGACAACTCTGTAGGAAAGAAGCAACCAACGCGCCACGAAAAGCCTTAAGTGACAGTGCAGCTTTTCTTCTCATCATCATCATCATACGCTGAAACATTCGACTGCTTCCTCTGCACATGTTTGTGATGTGAACGTGGTCTCGCCGTGGCAGGGATCCAGTGAGCCGGCATGCACAAGAGCGGCACAGTGACCGTGTTAGACCTGAGAGGAACAAGACCCTTCATTCGTCCATCTGTGTTTACCCTGTCATCCCCCGCCAAAATGGCTGCTGTGAAAAGTCTATCGAAGAAGAACCAGTTGATTACGAAGGTACTCACCAGTAAATTAACAGATAGTCAAAGTAAAAAACAAGTACGTACTGTAGTATGAGCTCATTTTGCTCTCTACGGCCAACACTGCCGATCAAAAAAGGTCATTTTCAGGCGAGAGGTCAGTGTTGAGAAACGCTCGCCAGCTTCCTCACACTCGGACCAAAAACCCACACGGTTGCCTTGAATAAAGTTGGATTTTAAAAGCGATGGAACAGTGTTGGGTCTTGTGTAAGTACAACACGGAAGATATAACCAAGTTCTCTTTTTTCACGCTTCACAAAGTGGATATTATACCTTTAATGTTTTTTCTTACATCCACGTGCACGATGATCAGAACCGTTGCGACAGAACAGCCTGAATCCCACACGGACGGTTGTGAAGCCAGTCGCTCATGCGTACCTGGCCCAGAGTCTTGCATTTGAGGGACGGGGTGTAAGCCTGCTCCAGACTGTGCTCAGGCAGACTACGTGGCGATGAGCTCCGTCCTGTTATCTTGGACAAACCGGAGCAGCTCATTACTCTGCGGCACCTGAGTGGAAACAAATGCAATCTGTATGGAAATGCACGCTGCTTGGTCACAGCACTGTCTGCGGGTAATTGCGTATCTTCTGTGCTCGCCGTGTTCACATCACACCGGAGGACGTCGAAGAAATGGAAGACCTCTCGCTGTAGCAACTTCAAAAGGTTCATTTTGAATTGTAAATGTGTAGGCTGCACGTGTGCGGACTGAACCAGCTACGTTTTGCTCCCTGGTCCCATAAAGACAGGGTAAAATGACTTCGATATATATATATATTCTTTTGTTGCTGTTTGTTTTTTTTAAGCTCATTATGAAATTTGACTTCTGTGTAATTGTGGATTTAAGATGAAGGGGGGTTAAACTACAGTGAAATCAATATGTTTCATATCTGCTTGGATTTAGGTTAAAAGCATGAATTCACATGCATATATTATGCCACAAATCACCAAGACAGGAGTCACAAACTGGTTTTCTGTGTGGCTCATTACACACGTTCCTAGTTTCGCCACTCTTTCTGTTGGCTAAACTCTCTCCATGCTCTCACAGTTGAGGTGTGAGATTTCTGTCGGCTATTACTGAATGAAAGTGTTGAATTTCATCAACAATATCTCAACAGGAAAATGTCAATTTAATAAGTCAAGGCCTTATTTGTCTGTCTCGACGTACTGTATGTGATCGGCTCTTCAGTCCTTTACTTTCAGAGAAACTAAAAAAGTTTAGTTTTGATTTTAAGTCACCAAACACTATTATTGTTTGAGTTTTTAAGGTGAGAAGCATTCGTGTCACATTCAATTTCAAAAATGCTGATGACGTGACGTTGGCTGTCGGATTATTTTTTTCTATTTTCTATTTTTTTCAGTTCGGTACAAGGTAGGATAAAAATGCATACATTTGGAAAAGAGTTATTGTTAAAAGGGCCCACAAGAGACTTAATGATCTCCCATTCAAGATGTGCCGGCAGCAGGGGGATATTTTCCCAAGAGCCTGTCTGCGTCTGTCTCCTCGGATAGATGAGACACGGTATTCAAGATATAATTTACTCTTATAATGTATATAATATTTCTGTCGGCAGCATAGACCGACATGATCAAATCCCTCCTACAAGTTTCCATCATACACACTTTAATGACTGACAGATGCGTTACATTACTGTAAAGACTCTCACACGAAACATATTACTTCTAACAAACTGTCGATACAGGTGTCAATCATGACGCATCATCCATACAAGATCATTAAAAGAGACTCTGCACATATTTACACTGTTGCAGAAAATTCAGTTTTACTCTCAGGCAAATCATCTTTTATCTTTATAAGCTCCCTTTTGGGGGTCCATCCTTAGAAAATATGGCATCTCATTGCACCGTTACACAGCTGACGCATAAAATAAGCGGCATGTTCTTTTAAGTGGAGAGATACAATCTTTCTTCAGTCATTGACGGATTACATGTATTTTGTTGTTGTTGTTTTTTTTTTTTGTTTTTATTTGCTACCACAGCACTTTTGTATTTTGATACCTTTGCTCTTAACACTATTTTCTCCAATGGCCTTTTGTGTTTTGACTGTATTGTTATGATGGTTTTCTTTTCTTCCCATTCATAATGTTGTTGTTGTTGTTGTTGTTGTGCTGTGCTCAAAGGTTTTCTAACTGCCTAAAACTGCCACTGCTGCACTGTGCTTTCTTATGGGGGGAATATTCTGTCTGATTTAATAAATAACTCAACTAACTGATAATAGAAGTTTGGTCTAAACCTGCTCACCATGTTAAGATTCATGAGATGATGTTTGTCGTAAATTGATGCTATACAAATAAAATGAATTCTCTTACTGATTTTTTTTTTTTTACTGAATTTTCTGTCTTGAACGTTTTATTCAAAGCATTATTATTTTTTTTTTTTTTTAGCTTTGATAAAGTGAGATAAAAATGATTATTCTCCTCCTGCAAGTGAAAGCAGGAGTTTCTACGAGTGGATTTATTAGACAAACAAAACTGCAAACCTCAATAAAATTGACCATGAAATTGATTTCAATGAATCTTATTACCGAGAAAGGCTCTGAGAAAATCCAGAGTAGTGGAAGAGATTTAAATTATCTTTCAGGCTGCTACCAGAAATGCTTTTTAAGCACATTTTGACTATTCAGAATGGAAGCATTTAATAACTGTGTTTGCTGACAAAAGTGAATGGACGGTGTGAAGAATTGAGAGTGAAAGGTCAGTAGGAGACACACATTTGGGAATACCTGAAGTTCTGTTCGGCCTCTGCGTTGTCCCGGCACTGAAAGTAGCAGACGGGTTTATCACCGGGCGCCAGGCTCCCTCTCTCCGTTCCAGAACTTCTGCCAGCTTTAACCTTTATGAATGTGAAGGTCGGTAAGGGGCGTGCAGAATTAGCAAACATGATTATCTACAGGAACGGCTGTGGCACATGTCCCGCTGTCATCTCAGCTGCAGTTTTGCAAGCAGCAAATCATTATGAAACAAACTCCTGAATAAAAAGAAAAAAAGATGAAACTAATGAAGTGAAGGAAATAAGGACTGCTGGTTGATTTACTGATTTAATGTAACAGTGCTGCAGGACAAATAAAAAGCAAATAAAAACAGATTGCCAATTATTTAAATGTACAATTAATGACAAAAATTAGGTTGAAAGACCGTATGCATATTAGTAGATAATTCCCTAATTGGCATGACCATATTGTATAAACATTAGTTTCCAAGTACCAAGTGCTGTTGTTAAGTAAGTGAACAATTTTAATATATTGTATTTTGCTCAGGGTGGGCGGATATCACCTGATACCACAAAAATAGTACTCATTTAATGACAAACTCAACTTTTGAACATTGCAACATTTTAAATTAAAATGGAAATTTGACATTTAGAGGGAAAATAAGCATATATATTTCTGAACCTGTGCAGTGATCTATAAAGTTCTGGGCTATGAGTGAATTTTAGAGCTGTAGAACTAAAAAAAAGAAAAAGAGGAGGAAAGATTTGAATAAATTCAAGACAGCATATAATAATTGACTATTTGAAGCCACATTCTGCACACAGTAGGGTTTGTGTTTGTGCGTGATGTCGTATGTATCCGCAGTAGAAGATCAACGAGACCACGACATACTGAACATAAATGTGAACAATTTTTAATGGCACAATTCGATGGTATAATTTCATGTCAGTGAGGTTTAAGTCTGTCCTGCACTCATTCATATGATGAGTCTTGAGTCTTATGACTGCTACATTTTGCAATAAATAGATCTAAATTATGCCCTACATGCTAAAAATGTACACTGTTACTGAATATGAACCGTCCAACAGTTTAGGCAAAATAAGAGTAATCAGATGATGAGATTTGTTTTAGATATTGTCTTTGTGATAAAATGTTCCAGATTTTATTGCAGGATTTCTTTTCTGTGGCTGGAAATTTGTCTCAGGCTGACTGAGACAATGGAAATAATGTAACTGGACTCGATCAGAGAGCTGCAGTATAGCCTCAAATGTGCTGAAGGAGAGTCCAGCTGCAGCTGGTCATCCCATCCCATCCCTCCCTCATCTCAGTCCTCACTTGGTCGTGAATGATTGTTGAATTAAATTGATCAGCTGTGTGTGCTCATTACACAGAAAATTATGATTGAAGTTTTCTTTCCCCTTCGAACACGTTAATATAACGGACATTAGCTTCCATTGGAACTTACTGAACCTTCCTTTAGTTGAACTGTTATTTTCAGTATCTGAGCTTTATCTCCCCAAAGAAACAACACTGGCAATTACACGCACGGTATCTTTATTACTTGTTATGATACGGCGTTTAACCTAAAGTCACATGGGAAAGGGCACAACGCTGGACAGCACGCCTGTTGAGTATCTGAGCTCGGTGTGGAGCTGATCTTCATGCGCCTGAAGAGTTTATCCAGCCAGCAGACTGAACAAGCCAACATTTCATATGATTCTTGAGATTTCCTTCCTCATTCTGCACATCCTTCACTCTTCCATTTAAACATTCAGACCGTCGATGTGGGCGGAGCCTTCAGCCGCTCTGTGCACCACCACGCTGGAACTCTGCCGCCTCACATTTCATATAGCACAATGACTCTAAACATCACGGCCTTTCCAAATGTTTTTGGAGTTGGTGGTCAAGAAATCCACCCACCTATCGTTTTACACAAACAGGAACTGATACAATACGTGTGCCATCAGATGTCTCTAAATTAAACAACTAAACTAAACCCAAATGTTTGAGTTTGAGTTTGGATTTGGAATATTGCAGGAAATAAAATAATAAAATATCTGTATATTTCAGCTAACCAACATGCACAATTAAACATAGTCAATTTTTGACGCAAACTACATTTTGTGTGCTTCTAGGTTTCTTTGCCGCTAAATGAGAGAAATACGTAACAGCTGATGAATGGTAGAAATTGTAGGGTTTGTCCCAAGTCTGTAGAGACTGTAGACAGCCCAAACGGTGGCAGACCTCATTTAATGTTAAATTAAGAAAAAAAACAACTGTTTCTGTAAATCACTTTACCTTCTTAAAATTAAAGAAACTGCAGGTCAAGAGTAACTCAATATTGCCTAATATCCATCTAAAATATTCTTGATTACATTGCACATGCTGCTCCAGGTTCAGTTTGTCCTTGAAAACGTAAGCTTTCCATTCATTATGTGCCCATATTCTTGTGATCTGAGCGGAGTGGAAAATGAGTCCCATTTCCTTTTGTATTGTACTAAAAATGATGACTTCAGAGATATTCCATGAAATTGCTGGGAATTACTTGATAAGTTCTGGTGTTCCGATGAGCATTAAATGGAATTTTTGACGTGTTTAGTCTCGCATTGTTTGTTCTTTGTTCCCAAAGCCTGGAAATGAAGACAAGACAGTTTAATTAGTATGTACTGTATTTGCATTTTGACCCCAACAGCAGAATAAGGTGAGTTTCTGTTTACGGTTTATAAATTCTGCCGGATTGAGTGGTGACGTCAACACCTGAAGTTGATTGATGTTTTAATTAATTCTATTTCTTTCTTTGTTGCCTGACGATGTCCAAGCTGCGCTTCGATCCTGACATGTATTAATTGGTGGTGTATTTAAGGGCCCATGCAGTTCTGGGCAAACCATTGTATGCATGACACAGTAGTAAAAATTCCATTCAATATGTTTAACATATAAACACACTCTTAATTTATTTGATGTGTAAGAGAGAAGTGGCTGTATAGCATCATTTTCTTGGTTCCCATCATGAGCACATTAGGCTAAATTTTGCCATAAATGGATGAATTGTGCTGCTCATATGGCTCACGTGTAAAACGGTGCCCACACTCTAACATTTTTTAAACCGCCCTTGTTTCACGATCATTATATTTAACAGCTGAGCAAACGTGCTCTCATACCAGCAAGCCTTCCTGCTCCGTGTCAAGTTCCTCTGTCAGTCATTGTTTTCACATCCAGCTCACACATGACGTCCTGCACCATAATGCATCGGAGTCACACCGCTAGCAAGTCAACGGCTGAACGCTGCCCTGAATTTGATGCGTAAAAGTTGGAATTGGCTTATTATGAGAGAAGCATATAGCTATAGGACAGAGAGTTGCAGGGAGAACTAAACTAAGAATATATTGTACATACCTGAATAAAGTGAATAAAAACTTTTCATAACCTAATCTAATAGTTACTAATCTATATTACTAATAATTGAATACCCCCCCTCCCCGATCAATGAGAATGATCAATGAGAATTTTGGCTTGATAACAGTAAGCATAAACACAAATAATGGAGCTTTTGCACAACTAGAAATATGATTTATTCATGATATATCTCAAAGAGGCTAAGACCTTCGCTCTCCTACGCTAAAACACCCTGCACATGGAAAGGAAAGGAAAGGCTGGGAATAGTCAGGGATATTTAAGACAAATTCTTTTTTTTAATGTGCCTTTGGAAAAGATAAGCAGGTTAATGAAGCTGGAGATAAGTAATTTAATTTCTCTGTCACCTCGTTGCGGGGAGATAAGAGCATTAATGGAGAAAAGGAAACCGTAAGCTGGAAGAGAGGGAAAAGGCCAAGCTTTCAGCCCGCGTCAAAAGGTTTCCGCTGGTCAATGTTTCAAGCTAATTTCCGGGACGAGAAATGAAGTTCCAAGTTAAAGTTTGATGGTTTTCACTAGTTTGTATGCATCATTGTTTGCACGTAGTACGCCTTCATCAACATCAGCACAGAAGGAGTCTGTGCTGATTTTCAAACTCGGGCTACTAAAAAAACTCCAACTTTTCTTATTTTCCTGCTGCCCTTCTCCTTTCTGCAGCTGTGTCTCTACATTAATAACATAAAATGATATTTTTTTTCAATCCCAACTCCGACAGAGAACTGTTCACCTCAAGTTGAAGTTGTGTGTGTGTGTGTGTGTGTGTGTGTGTGTGTTTCCACAGGTGTCCTTCTGCTGATTTTGACAGTATTCTCAGACAAGTTAATTTCTGCCATAGAATAACTGAATGGCACATTTCATCCCATTGGCTTTAGATGGTGGGGTTTGGTGGCCGTTCTGGAGAGCGATAATGCAAACGAGTTCATATCACCTGTAATTTATATAGTTTCATGATTTATTGACACATCGGAGAGAGTGTTGTTTGCATTTAGCATTGAAATCAGCTGCTTGAGCAAAAGTTTCAACTGAAACTGGTGATAAAACTCGTATGTTCGTCCAGCTGTCGTGTCCCGGAATCCATGGAGATGATGGAGACGATCGAGATGGTGGATTTAAGAAGGAGGACAGGTAAACGGCCGTCTTTCCCATTGGGTTAGAAAGAATAAACTACATGGGAGTTCTTAACACATTTCATTATGTAGAGGTTTGACCAGCAATCGACCCAGTGTCACACAACTCTCCTTCCATCAAGAATGATTACCTGCTAAAAAAAAGGTGGACTTACTTATATTCCACTTTGTCTACCTTTTCTTTGTGCTTCCAATTTTTCTTTGCGAGCTAAAACAGAGGGTTGTTTTTCTCTCTGTCTCTCTCTGAGGACCATGAAAAGACAATTCATGAATAGTCTTATCAAATAGTGTGCAAAGAAAAACAGGAATGACTGACAACTGCAGGGTAAACTCATAAAAAAAAGGATTGTGCAGCCTTTGCAATAGCTAAACCTGCATAAACAGAGAGTGTTTGAATCTCACAGCACCCACAAAACGTACGCAACCCCAACCAAAGTGCCACACGAGAGCAGTTTATGTGCTCTGAGAATCACCCACATTGATCCAATAGACTAGTCAAGCTTGCTAATAGCGTTTAAATCAAACAAAGTGAATCCTGATAATGGAGAAAAAAAAGGTTTTTAATTGAAAACAGGGCACAGATGAGATGTTTGGGCTCATGAACTTGATTTCAATGAATCTGTGTTTCTCTTGTTCTGAATGTGATGCAAACGTAATTTTTTCATTAAGGAGCAACAAGAGAGTGTGTGTGTGTGTGTGTGTGTGTGTCACCATCATAAAGAGTTATTAATCATAATGTCTGTTACAAACATTCATATTTGTCACTTAAAAATGCCCTTTTTTGTGCAGACTGAATGATATGTGAAGAACATATGTGCACAGTTTTATACCGTCACTCATCATTTTATTGCATATGCACTGTATAAATTACTTATTTTATTTTTCTACAGCCTTTAACTTACTGCTCCTTGTATGTGCACACCAAACAGTCTGTGCTCTTTCCACCTGAAGACCTCTGGTATAAGGACAAGTCGTGGGCAATAATTACGAGGAAGTGGACACGAAATTGCAAAGTGAACGGTAGAAAATGAAGGCAAGATCTTGCGTCCGAGGCAAGATCAACAAATGTGATCGGAGCAGCCGCTGAATAAAGATTGATTAAAAAACCCGCCGGTCTCCGAGATTGCTCTCCCTGAAAGGATTCTCTCAGCAGATGAACGGCTGCGAGAAATCCAGTCAGAGGGGGCTGTATTAATTTGAACAGCCTGCATAATAAATGCGCCAGGGCCAACTGGTGCACGGTGGATTAGTTGTTGTTCCTTTCCCTGTGTCTCTGGAAAGCAAAGAGCAGTTGTAAAATAATCCAAAATGGATACTCTAACCTTATACAAATTTACAACAGCACTCGGGAGCAATGAGAGTACTTTAGAGAGCCGATCTTTGCCGGCGACCACTGTCACGTTACGCTCAGACGCTTTCGCTGAACAGGTGTGAAGCTGATAATAAGTGAATCCTCTGCAACTGCTGTTGAATGATATATAGTTTTTTTTCCACGGCGACCGAGCAGAGCGTGACAGATGGAAATGTTAGGAAAAAGGGGGTTTGAACAGCTTGTTGCCACACACACACACACACAGACACACACACAGTATGCTCTCCAGTCGGCAGGAAGTCGTGAAACTGTCTGCTGCTAGCCCATGAAATAAGCTGCTCCCACACTGTTCCCACCATGTGCTTTAATTTTGGGCTTCACTGGTCAGAACTTCATTCTGTGACCCGGTTTCTCTCAGCTTAACTTCAGAGGTGTCTCTCTCTCTTTTTTTTTTTTCCCCACTCACTCTTTTGAAAGTAAAAGCGAAAATGTCTACTTGCTAATTACTGCCTGAAAGGCAAAAGGATCGATTTCAGGTTGTTAATGATGAAGGAGTGCGGTTGCTCTCGCACGTAAAGCGAAGAAACCTCGATGTGGTCAGTCTTTTCTGTATAAAGTATCACCGTGCATATGAGCCCATAACTAATGGGAGTGTTGTGTATGAGGAAGAAGGCCACAGAAGACCTGGATATGACTCTATAATGAGGAAAAGCAAACCTTTTGGATAGCTTTTTTATTTTTTCTCCATATGAATATGAAAACATGATATCCTGCTGTTCCATGCACCGTTTTATTTGCCTGAGCCCTGTTAGCCATGGATGAGCTGCAGCGGCACTGGATTGATTCTTGCTCTGCTGGAGTTTCTCCAGGATTGTATCGGGCCGGAGCCTTATTTTGACGTGCTCTGTGCTTCCGCCTGCCAAGATTGTGTCATAAAAATGTGCCCCGAAACCGGTGCGTCTTGTTTGCATATTGCTTATTGGAAAATGGGACGAGGACAGCCGTAGGGGGGATACCGTACCCGGATTTGACGAGCCGCTCAACAAGCACTTCTTCCTACAGTAGTTTACTGACAACCAAGCAGCACAGCTCCATTTCACCTCAACGTATAAATCATAATCACCATTACTCAGCAAAAATAAGAGCCGCTTTGCAAAACAGACAAAATGTCTTAGAATCATGGCCATAAGAAAAAAAGAAAAAGAAAATCCTCAATATTTATTCTGGTTGACAGAATCATCCCTTCCCTGCGACAGCCAAGTCGTCTCTCCGCTCGCAGCACTCAGCATTATTCTCAAACAGAGCCTGTCTAGTCTGTGTGATAAATGGCCACATGCTGACAAGAAACAACAGGAAACGCCGGTTGTCCTTCATTGTTTCCTTTGTTCGTTGTCGACTTTATTAGAGGGATACGCTGTGTCGCGTTTCCGTGATGTCACGCTGCTTACCTTGCCGTCGCGGTCGGGCTAACCCCGCCCACCAGGTAATGGTACGGTCGCCAGCGGAAGCGCACGCCTGTAATGAACTTGTCCTTCCCGGGATGCCGTATTGCTTGTCACATGACTATATGGCCAATCTGTCGGCCAGCATGTCCGTGGATATATATATCATTAGTTTTAATTTACAATTTGTCTTATATATTTGTTTTTACCCTATTTACGAGATGCTATTGTATTATTTGATGACCCCGATGAAGAAAACGTGTTGGTCTAACAAAGCTGTTCTGCATTTGGGGTGCTGCTGGAGTTTTTTGGACTTCTTCAGACTTTTTTCTACCTCCATGAACATTGCGAGTATTGTAGGGAAGTCGTGCGAGGAACTACAACTGTACCTCAACTCACTACAACCGAATTTTAGCTTTTGTTTTTTTTGTTGGAAAAGGTATTTCAGTCTGACAACACTGATCGCACATCTGTGTTGACGTGCGGGCAGCTGCTGGTTAAGAAGAAATTAGTCTTGCTGTGCAGGATCCCCGCCCTCTCTCTCCACTGTAAGTCCAGAAGCCATTAGTAAACCAGTGACAGACTCCATTCCAGTCCAGAAATATATGGCCATTGATTGACCTTGTTTGATTACGCCGCTGCTCCTCAGTCAAGTTATTTACTGGAGTGTCTGTTCCTAGATGGATGTCTGGGTCACGTTCCTCATCATTGCCATCAAGTGTGAAAGGGTTTTTTTGTTTTCCTTTGAGAAAACAATCACCTTTTTTCTTTTTTTTTTTTGGACTTTAAAGAGGAAAATAAAGATGTTCCACTGGCCCGTAGCACAGAGTGACCCCATTACCCCTCTGAAGGACTGATACCATGAAGATATCCCTCTGGGTTTGACTGACACTCCGTGTTAGGCATTAACTTTATAGCAGAATGTGTTTCCAAAGGTGAGGAATCAAGATATGAGAATATTTTTTCTTTTTTTTTTATATATACTGTATATTCTTTGAAAAACACAGCATACATAAAGGTGGTTTAGTTGTTTAAAGGCTTAACACACAGGTACAATCTAGAATCTCCTCAGTCCCTTTCGTGGATGTGCCCGCACGCATTACCAATCCGGTGACTTCAGTGTGACGAGATGGGGAGACGTGGCTGCTAATCTCGTCCCTGCGATGCGTCCTGAATGGTGGAAGCGGCGAAAATAAAACGGGATGGAAGCAGAGACTGTGATATCGCTTTCCCCGCTCAGTTAGCGGTGTCACATTTCACGCGGCAACAAAAGAGTTCCCTGGCAGTTCACTCCAGCCAGAACCCCGGCTCTCCGTGCTCATCGCCGATAACATCGGGCAGGGCGAGCTGACCATTTTGTGCGAGGCGGGTCGCTGAGTGGCACCTTTGATTCATCCGGTCTTTGTGCTTGAGCTGATGCTGAGATACAGACTCGTGCTTACACCACCCTTGGACAGAAGCGTGCCGTGTGCATAACAAATACTCAAACTGCCTTTTCGTGTTACGTATCAAAGCAGTTCTCAGTATCCACAATTCTGCTGTGGTGACTCTCACATAATGATGTGGGAAACAGAGAGGGCGATTTGAGGAGCGCTGCTTAATAGTCCTGGCTTCCTATCATCCTTTGTGTTGTCGTCTTGTCTATCATCCTTTGTGTTGTCGTCTTGAGCGCAGACCCCTGTCCAGCTCTGCAGCATCAGACCGTAGTGATGCAAATGGTTATACACCTTTCCAATTTAGATTATTGAAATGAATACCGATTTTGGTGTAGGCTTCTGTATATTTAAAGCGGGGAAACACAACAGGCTCTGCGGTCACGTAATGCCCAAAGACTGAACAAGAAATACACGGAATCATCTGGCACGCGTTTGCTGCTGGAGCCAAGATTCACCTGTCGTTCACACTAAATTGTGAATGAGAACCTAAAAGCTTTCCAAATGTACACGGATAACTGAAGCAGTTTTCGCTCTTGAATTACACACGGCCGTGGCAACTTTGCAAAAGGGTCACCCGCTTACAGCTTGAACTCCTAAGGCAATGACCTATCACTGCAAATAGACAGATCCCAATGACAAACAAACAGCTCCATGTTTGCCCTGCATGCTGAGGGGCTGCGATAATTCCCCTCTCTGGGCTCGTTATATAAACAGAGTACAGCATACGCATGCATTACCAGTGCACAGTTCTGAAGTGTATGCTTGATGCCAGCATGATAATTGCAGCGTGATGGACTGTTTACCCCTGTAGTGAAAATGTTCTGCCTTTTGTCTCCCTCCAGTAGAGTCAGAGGTCAGCTGCGGGAGGCTCAGGGGCCGGTATGCTAATGTTGGCATATTTGTTCCAGGGCTTATACGCTAGCTGGAGCTAAATGGCATTACATTGTGCTACACCCACAAAGTGCCAAAAGAGTGACTGACACGGTTGGAGGCCTGTCCAATATTCACGTTCTGCTCATTCCAGCGAGAACAGTTCGGACTACTTTTGGTGAATCAGAGTAAAAAGTCTTGTTAAGCGCTGTTTTGGTGTTTGTGCGTCCAATAAGCGTTTAAAGCCGTGAATCATGGATCGCTGTCTCAACAGTAACTCAAAAAAATGTACCTCAAGCAAAGAGACCCCTTGAGTCTGGATGCTAATATGCTCTTGTTACCGCAATATGCTAATAGTAGCAGCATTTCTCTCAAAGCAAGTACTTTATCTCAATTTTGCCATTGAATACGAATAAAAAAATTTAATATAAACCGATGCTATGACAGTACACAAAGAGCAGTGTCAGTTTATTTATTTCCACTAACATGAATAAAGCTGTTGAGAGAGAACTAACGGGGAGCCACTTTATCTGAAGTTTTAATAGCGGGCAACTTTTATTCTATTAAAATCTTGAAATCTGAGATGGAAATGGACAGAAACTTTGCATGCTGACCTTTACTCATTTATCATTTGGCAGAAAAAAGAAAATATTCATATTCTCTTCCCTCTGCAGATACAATTTACTTACAAAACTGAATTTACAATGCTGTGACTCCGGCTTCCTCCCACAGTCCAAAAACAAGCAAAAATGGGGTTGGGTTAATTGGTCACTCTAAATTGCCCGAAGGCGGGAATGTGAGTGTGGATGGTTGTTTGTCTCTATATGTCAGCCCTGCGATGAACTGGTTGTTCATCCGGTTGTTCATGTTCAGGGTGCCCCCCGCCTTCCAATGACCCTGGGATATAGGCTCCAGCCTCCCCCACCGGATGGATGGATGGATGGATGGATGGTATTGGTGATAACTTAAGAAAATAGCCAGATGTCAGTCACTCTGTTACTGACTTTTGTGAGTTATATCACAATACAAAAGATATATTACACCTGCACGGACAATATTTTCAACCCTTCCAAGAAAACTGTACTTCCATTCTAAGGGGGAAAAAAAAAAAACAAGCTAATTCACTGAGCTATTCCTTAATATCCATTTGCAGATACAGTATGACAGTGTGACATTCATCCGTATGCATCCACATCCCCTGTTTGCTGCCAATCGTCCCGCTCACTGATGGGCTGGCCAGTCTCTCGACCTTCTCATCAATCAAATCTAACAAATGTAAACCAATGACATTGTGAGTTTGCACACTAAACAAAATACACGGTTGGATAATGTTAATCATTACACAGTGGTCCAAGAGTCAAAGCAAAGCACAAATTTGCGTTGGCTTATTTTAAATGCCGTGTCATGTGAGTTTGTGTTTGGTTTGTATACATCCCTGCATATAATGATCTATAGTGGTTATCACTGATTATGCTACATAAATGACACCTCCTTAGCTTGAATTTTGTAATCTTAATCTCATTACTTTTATCCAATATGTGAAGTGCCTTTCTAGTTGTGCAGAAGAAACAACTTTGCAGCTGCATTTCAGTCTTAGGGGAGCTGCATCATGCCACGCATGCATCATTTGGAACAGCCGGGGACCGGTTGGATGGCTTGACATGTTTACTGTAGTGTACGAGTGCGTCGCCCAAACAGCATGCCTCTTCTCCGTCTTTCTGTTAGTGTTTGGATGTCACTGGAGTTCCTTTGCAAAAGTATCCTTGAACCAAAGAACTCCCTCTCTCTCCTTTTTTTTCAAACGTCTTTATCTAAAACTGGAAACTTTTTCTGCCAGTTACGGAATCAGAAAACTGCATGAACAGGCTGTGTTCTTTTTTTTCAGAAAAAACTACTTTTGTCCAGTCAGAAAGTCTTGTCTGTTAAATGGGTTGCTATAAAATTTCCCGACCTGTCGAGGAGACACGCTAAAGACTGGTGGTCTGCTGACCTCTCCTGCAGCGCCACCATGACATTCAATTTGTTCTCGTAGTAAAATGCGTCGACAACCGATCGTTGGATTGCCACTGAGATGACGTTCGATAAGGAAAGTGCTCAAAGGGATATAACCAATGACTCTTGTGATCTCCGTAGTTTTCATCGAGCATCAATCACCAAAAGGGGAAAGTTTCAACCTATCTGGTGAAATATCAGATCTGGACTTGTTGTTGTTTTGCATCTCTGACTTCAATGAGCCTGAATTCTTTCTCCCTCCCATCACAGACTCAAACCTCTCTGGTACGTGAAACATGATTCAAAGAACAGGCAAAGTCGAAACCAGAAAACCAAACTAGGAATCACTCAGGAAAAACTCACGACTGAAAGCTGAAGAGATACATGCAAAAATCTGACAAAGGGATCTTCTTCTTCTTCTCTGGGGTTCTATAGCAGTTGCCATGAACACACACTGACTTAAATACACAGGGAGAGCAGGTTGACTAGACACAAGGGAAACTAATCAGCCTGGGGCAAACCTTCACAGTAAAAAGAAAATGACAAAGGGAGGAGACGTAAATCATGACATGACATGAAAGAAGAAGAATCTTCAAAATGAAAAGGGGAAACACCAGAGACACAGGAGTGAAGACTGTGATTTAAGAAACTCAAAGGTCAAACACACGCAAAGGAATTAAGGTCAGTATGATAACCAAAGCCATTCAGAATGAAACAGTAAGAATTAGAAACTCAAAACCACGATCCAAGAAGTAATACATTTAAACACAAATGCCCAGCAAGAATTAACATAGAAACTCAAAACCCTACAGAAATCAAGGTCACAAATAACCCTGACAAATAAACACTCGATAAGCTGCAGTGAAACATGCTGATATATTCATTTCCAACTCAGGATCGATTGAAATAATGTTTGATGCTCTCTGCTCTGTACTGTGCTACTGGTGACCAAATATCTGCAGATGTCTGCAATAACGTTTAGTTGGATGGACGTGTCAAAGTAACATCGACACGAATTCCAGGACCCAAAGTTTCCCAGCAGAACACGGTACTGTGATGACGCGTGTATATTTACCTGTCATCAATCAGAAATTTAAGCAACCGCTGCACAAATCAGCATATGTCAGCTTTCTTGGTTACATAACATCATGCGGTAGTTAAATATATGATACCCTTCCTAGTATCCCGGAGGCTACGGCCCGGGTCTCTTACACAATTTACCACATCACCAAAAAGCTCATTTCCACCGAGGCGTCTAAGAAAAGTGACTCGTATTTAAAAGTCTGCGAACCGCAGCACATCAGAGGGACCAGCCATATGGCTCGGATCAAAACCTCCCCTCGACTGAAAAGAAAAACCCTGCTAATTAAACGCTTCCTGATTAATTCAGCCTCTTTAATTAGACGGGAATTTATTCCACATCAATATTTCACTATGTCAGCAGAAAACGCCGCCGAGGCCACAAGGTAATGGAGAGTACAGCTTCTTCCTCCCCATCACACACTCTCCGCTATGTACACACACATGCAGGCACGACCCATTTATTTAATCATCTGTCTTTTTTACACTGAGGAGCCATTTTCCCTGGTGACTGATTTTAAGAGGCGGAGTGATGCAGGAAATGAGAAGTCAAAAGTTGATCGAGTATTAAAAAACGTTCAAAAATGGGTTTTTCTTCTTGTGCTAAATCTGTGAGTTTCAGTGTGCAGAGTGGGCCGTTTGCAACGTTGGACAGCTCCTTTCGCCGAAAGTCTTCATTGTGCTCACTGAAAATGTGATTTTAAGAGGCAGGACTGGGATTACGAGCATGATTAGTTATTTACCAGTTATTTAATATTCAACGTTTAAAAGCGTGAGGCGAAACCTTCATGTGTCTAGGAGTTAAATGACAACATACTTTTAAATTCATACATTACACTGTATCATTTAAATGTTATTGAGGGAGTGAGAAGGGATACTTTCCATTTTAAGGAATTTAAAGTGGTAATTGGCAAAACCGATGTCAAGCAAGCATTCAAGGAGCTGTCAAACACATAAGATAACGCCATAAACCCTTTAAACGGCTGCTTATAACCGTCACTGAACGCAAACAAAATAGGTGATGTGCTTTAGTTTTAATGCTGCTGTTTATCTGTGTAGATTCATGTTCAAGTGTGATGCCAAAACCTTCACAAAGGTGTCGTCCTCCCTGTAGATGACATGAAGAATCACAGCGATAAGATGTATATGTTCTTGACATTGACAGTAATGCAGGGATGTTTTTTTTATTAAGTGTTCAGGTTAGACAATAAAGCCGAAAGGTTGTAGATGAGGAGAAACTCCCCTACTGTCAAAACGCAGTAGGAATTTGTGTGTTTTTGTATGACATTTGATTCTTTCACTACACCAGTTATTTTATTTATCTTTTTGCTGGTGAAGTTGGTTTAATGATTTATGCATTGATGCCTTGTCACATAGAAAAATAACTGGAGGCAGCTCTTTAGATTTTCCTCTGAGAAACGAACATGAAAAGTTAAGATGCTGTTTGTATTGACTGCACATCCAGTATGAAACAATTCACGAATATATCTTTCTCATATACGATTTTTGCACTATGGCCCGAAAATCTGAATCCTGCCATGCAACATTTTATAGTAAAGCGCTTCATATGCTCTCCACCCACTCTCTCCCCCTCTCACAAGGAGGCCATTATAAGACCCAGCACTAATAATCACAAACCTCCCAATACAGTGCTTCACCCCAGACCAGTCAAAGCCCTTCGGTTCCTTCATAACACTGAAAGGAAACATACCAATTACTGACATACGTCTTTTTCCTCTCTAATCCCGTCGTGTCCAGCGCCGGGGCTTTTCTTTGGTTGAGAGAAGCAGAGACGCTGACAGGAAAGAAAGTGGAAAGGGTTGATGGAATACGAAAGAAAACATACAAAAGTACAGTTGTTCTATTGTTTGTTTGCTTTTTTTTGTTCCTCAGCGATGGAGGCGTTTCGTTTTTTGGGTTATCCGCCTGTTATCCGCCTTATCCTCCTCTCAAGAACACTGATGAAGCGTTTCTTCATATTTCCATAAACATCCTCTTGGTTGAACCGCTGACACACATAGAGGTGGATGATGCGTTACCACACGCGAGCGCTGCCATCTTGCTCAGGTTGAGGTGAAGTCCACGGAGAAGCGTTCGTGCAGCAGAGCCATACGCAGTCCCGCCCAGTCAGGAGCAGGGCTCATCATTTCATTGTGTTTTGATTGGAAAAATAACACCTGAACCTGGCAAGAACTACAATAACAGCAACCGTCTTCGGAAATGAAAATGTGTGAAAAATACTTAAAAATATTTTTAAATTGGTCCACCTGATGTGTTTTGGGATTTATTTATCCTATACTGAAGCCCACCACCAGAGGGCGATGGAGATGTCTGGCTTCACGTTTGGGAGCTCCCATGTCATCTATCTATCTATATACAGTCAATGGGATGAACTAATTAGATTTTGGTGGTTGAAGGTCATTGTTGCATCGAAAAACATGTTGGGTTTTTTTCCAACAATACGTATGATATCCGAATCAGGAGCACTGTGGCTCAACACAAGCTCCTCATATTCGATGATACTGAGCTTTACATAATTGTGGTGGCACCTTGTAAGAAGGCTCAAGTGTCAGTCTGAGTAGACATGGATCTCCAACATAACAGGTGAACACACAGTCATTCTAGTTTACTGCTTCTCTGGTGTCCTGATGCAGATCATAGAAAACCTGCTCATTCAGCCCAGTAACACCCCACTGTGAGCAGGTTTGAGAGCCACTTCAAACAAAATTGAGTAAGGGAGTGGGAACCCGCCTGGTCACATACCTGGCTGTCCAATCCTGTGAGAAAGCCAAACGACATCAATCTTTGCCTAACCGCCTACTTGTGCAGAAAATGTTGTTATAAATAACCACATGTTGTTAGCGTTAGCGGGGAGCGTGACATACAAAACAGGTTGAGATGACGTGTTGAAGTGAAAGCCTGTTGTACACGAACCACTTTAGATTCACTCGCAACGTGATAGCCTGTGACTCACTCCGTGTGGCGATTTGCTCGTGACCTTTGTAGTGCACTCGTGTGCACGTTATGTGCTGTGTTCAAATACCAGGAATGAACTGGTGTCGCATATTTATCTAGAAATGACTGAATGGACAAGAACAAGCAAAAAGAGAATAAAAAAATGCCTGCAAGTTATTGTTAGTTCAGTGTTGTCATGACTCTAATGAGAAAGAACTCTTATTGCATTGTATTGTTTGTATTGTATTGTATTGTATTGTTGTATTGTATTGTTGTATTGTTTATGCTTAATAGCTTCTTAGCTAACTTTCCACAAAATTCATACGTTATTAAGTCTGTAGAGATAACATCTTTCTACTGCAACATACAAGTTAAAGATATCACAGTGTAAATATAAACACAACCCATCAAAAGGTGAAAGAAAATTCTGTATTTTTAATCAATAACTGTTTTTTTTTCCCATTTAAGGGGAGCAGATACAAACCGGAAACACAATTATGAGCTTGATGTTGATATAGTGAACAAGCAAACAAATACCCATTAACATGTCCACTCAACCGTGATTAACACAAATCTAGACTTCTGTTTATATCTATTCTGATGACTGCAGGTCCAGAATTCATGGACTCTTTCTCCTTCAACCCGTTAACCAGGTAGATATTTATCCAATCTGTGCCCAGCTTGTCAGCTAATGACACATCCAGATGCAGAATGTGGAGCCTTTAGTCTAATGAAGAGATTCACAAGCATCACATGTGCTAGTAGAAGTAATGTCAAACCGTCTGCATCAATTACACTACTGGAACAGATGAAATAGTGCTACACAGGGACCTCTTGTGTCTGGAGGGAGCGGGCAGGACAAGCCTTTGCGTGTCGGCCCATGAGGTCAAGGGAGGACCACTGAGGACCTTTTGGCACGGCGGCCATTTTGGCAGAAAAGTATTAGGGTAAACACAGGCCTGACAATGATGCTAATCAAAGTTCTGATCTATTTGGGTCAAATAACGTGAATGTGCTGCTCGTGTGCGTGTAATGACACTTTACAGTCTCTGCTACTCCAAATGCTAAACTAAACCATTTTATTTCATCAGCTGCGAACAGCCAAGGGCCTATTGTTTGTCAGAGAAGGCTTAGCGACACCAACGGGTTCCTTTTCAATCTGGATGGGGCCGTGACAAAACAGCAATAAGTGACGGGCTGGAATGGGAACAGGTCTGCCTCGCCTCTTGTTGGTTTTAAGAGCGTAAGAGTGAACTAAAACAATAAAGCCGCAGACCAGAAAACCAAAACAACGAGCTAGAAGAAGCTCCAAAGCTCTGTACGCACCGAGCCGACAATCAGCCATTGGGATAGTCATCGTCTGTGATCGTCGGCGTTAATTTCATCCGACCTGATGCTGATTCAGTATGTTCGCTGTTTGAGCGGCGGCCTAACTGAAGTGTTGACTGCTGATATAGGCTCTTGGCCTCTTCAGGAGTAAACAGCCATATATGAGGGGACGGATGGATGGAAAACCTCGCTGAGCAAAATGGCAGCCCCATTATCCTCATGCTGCTGCGCAGTATGATGAGTCATCAGACTGGTCTTGGGCCCTGATGACAGGAGTTTGGAGTCTGCCAGCACACTGAACAAAGCCAAACATGTCAGTGGGACAGTGACAAATAGTACAACTGCTTATCTCCTGAGCTGTATTTCATGTTGCAGAGCTAAGAGGATGCTGGTCAGCTTGTACTGAATTGTTAAAGGGATTCTTAATAGCTTAGCAGTGCTATTTAATTCTGAGAGGAGAGCTCATTCATGTTTTATAGTGCCAGTTCTTCAGGAGGACGTCCTCCTTTCCTGGCCTAAACTCTTCAAAAGGATGTGATCTTTTATATTCCGCGATGGCCACCGTGGTGTCTCCCCCTGTTAAATGCCTCTCGCTTCAGTTGTCACCACAGGAAGCTGAAAGAAATAATCCCGGTAAATAAATTCTGGCCGACGTCAGCAACATAAACACTTAACTCGAGCACGCGTGAGGGAAATTCTAGGCTTTGGCTCACAATGAATACATTGACATACTGTGAGAGAAGTAAAAGCACCCAACCTTGATAGCCAGGGTAATTTTGCTTAGCCTTTAATAGTGCTGGTTTTCATCAATTTCCTCTATTCATCCAGCTTGGACAAATTGGTCCTGAAAAGCTTGATAGTTTCATGAGAGAGGGAGTGGAACCCACTCATTCATTTTGTTTTTATATGTCCACCAGTCATCTTTTTTTCCTTTCAAACCTCTTATAACCCTCCACTTGTAAGTGAAAGATTCATAAGGAGGGACCTCCTGCTCTCTCTTCTCTCTAGACAGAGAGAAAGCAGAGGTTGTTATAACCACAGGGAGATCAAAGTAGGAAACGTACTAGAGCCGGGAAATCGGCTTTGCTCTACAAGGAGAGGATAGTATGTGTTTGAAATGACACTGCCCTGTGGACGGTACCACGTAGCTAACCTGCGCCGGCCTTATATCTGCTCACCCGGCTTGCTGGAAGATTCATTACGTGCAGCAATTACCTTGAGACCAGCACAACACCGACACCGGGGTCTCCATGCTGTGCAACTGAAACCGCAGTCACAACGGACTCATTTAATCATAGTGGAGTCATTAATAATACAAATCCACGGTTCCTGCAAAAAAAAAAAAAAAAAAAAAAAGGAGGTCTTTGGTCTGTATAAGAACTGCCTCCTTGAGTTTTCTTTGCACCGATTATTCATCACAAGCTTCTTCCGGCGCTGTTCAGTAGATGATTTAGGAGGAGAAATTGTTGCTACGATAAGCTAATTGGTGTAATTTTGGGATCGTGTCTGCTCATACAATCTGTATTGGCCTTGACATGTTTGTACCCCGTTGACTCCTCTCTGTCCGTCCCTGAACAGACGGTTTGTGTCAGACTGAGAAGTTGCAAATCCCAGTTACTTATGCGCAGAGCGAAGAAATGTTTGGCGCTCGCTGGGAAGTTGTGTGTTTTGTTTACCTCAGATTTAAGATGCTTTATTGACTTTTTCACTCATCCATCCACTTCCATCCATGGACATTCTTGCTGTAGAACTAGAGCAGAAATGCCGGGATATTTTAGGGTATTTGCCATTTGGACTCTCATGAGGCCATCCTCTGCCACAGATGTTTGCTGAATGAAGATGTTCCATTTGTAGAGTGGGTCAGGTAAAGGCTGGATGCTTGAATGGAGGAGACAGAAGACATACGCCAAACTGTATGTGGCTGATTTGAGCTGGCTGACTGGTAAGTGTCACATCTAACAGGCTTTTTACCATTGAAAATGAAATAGTTTGATACTAGTTAGATACTAATGTGCATTTACATCATGGACAAAAGGTAAATCGGTGGGCAAAAACCAATTGTTGATGAGTGACGGTGATGAGTGAAATTGATTTACTACTCCTCAGGACTCAGGATTAGGACGTGCGATATGGGTGCAACAGTGCGTCTTGAATCGCACAATAATCGTATCGTGAAGCCTCGGTCAAATCGTATCCTATTTAAAAACGTGTATCTACATACTGTGATGCCATCAAATATCAACTACTTCAATATAGCAATGATGACTTACTACAGCAGAACGGCCTAAATGATTTAGAGTAGGTGGAAGGAAGTACGCAGCGAAGTTCTTTCCAGCACCAACTCACATGGCCCAGCAATAACTGGAATGAAATATGACTTGTACACTGAATACTTTAGATGTGTACCCAGCAAAACACAGGAGCGGAGGACAAAGGGAAGTAAATACTGTATAAGCTAATGACATTAACGCAGAAAGGCAGGACAACATGTAAGATTGAAAGGGGTACATGTATTTATCTCAAATTATCATTGCAGTTGCAGAACTAGGATCATACCTCTGATGTCCAGGCATGGCACCTTACTAAAAGAAACCTGTACGGGAGTCAGCCACTGTTGCAATTCATCCTTTTATTTTGTGTTTTTCACTGCTGTTTCTTTTTTGAGATGAGCATTTCACCGAGATTCTGGTGGCTGAGATGCTTCAAAACGCCCACGATCAAGGATACGACAAGCATCATCCTTCTTCATTTTTTTTTTGTTTTTCTCTTCCTTTCCTCTCCAATAAAGTGTGGAAATCTCCCCAGCTGACAGGGGTCAGGGAGGAATAGCAAGCTCGGCTATTTCTCCCCTTCCAAACTCTGGGCGGAAAAAAAATAAAAAAAAAAAATAAAAAAAAGGGAGCACAATGAGGGCTTAGACACCCACCGATGGACGCGTTGTATAGTCTGAGTCAGGCCGAACAGATACCGCCTCTGTGTTCCTGGGGGAAAATGCAGTTTTACATCCTTGCTGAGAGCATATTTGAGTCCATTGGGCATAGCTTTCCACGCCAGCACCGACCACCGGTACAGCGGCGGAAAACATCAGCAGAAAATAGCAGGAAATAGCAGAAAATATCACACCAACAGACAACATTCACTTAGAGCAATTTTCCGGCGGCTGAGCGAGCTGGAGGCTGTGCAGCAGGAGAATGATGACAGCAGGAAGAGACAGCGTTAGACAGTTTGACTGCACAGGAAAATGAACGTTAAAAGCCTCTTTACTCTTCTGTTTCTTTCATTTAGAATCAGAGAGAGCGTAGAAGTGCGAAGGTCTTTTTGATTTCCATGTAATTATATTTGGTTGCTTTAATTGTACTTGACTCATCTAATACACATTTCTGACTGTTATGCTTTATTTGTGGCTTATCTTGGTGCGGCAGACATCTGCTCAGGGCTTCAAAGGCTGAATGTGTCTGAAGACAGAATCGATGTGGGCCAGGATTCCTAAAACAATCCATATGTCAGAATAAGTGCATTTTATCAATGAGCCAATAGTAAGTGGACATCTGTAGGACACACTCCCAAATGTTAGCAGGACCTTCCAAAGGTCCCTCTTCAGACAGACTGTCAGAGCTCGGGATGACATTTCTCTCATCCTTTGATGCATCGAGCTGCAATGAGCACCTCTTCTTCACTCTCCCAACACCTCATTCAACATTTTCATCACAAAAATCAACTAAAGCCTTTAACAAAAGTATTTTGGAGCCATCTTCGGATTACAGGTAACAATGCCCGAGACCGAATCTAGAGGAAAATGTTTTATTACATGTCATCGACCTCTGTCACCATCACATTTCCTGTCTTCAGTCTCAACTACTGCACTGCATAATGCACTAGCATATGTTCTCTAAGATTTAAAGAAATTATTTTAAAAAAGAAAAAAGATATTAGGAGTATAGATGTAGGGATGGATTCAACTGACACACTTTTGGTGGTCAGTGGTTGTTTTAACAAAGCAGTTGAGGAGGACAATTACAGTCTAAACGTGACATCAGAGCAGTGCTGGTGTTGGTGTTTTTAAAATCTCCCGTTGTTTTCTTTGTTTACAGTAAAGCGTCCTACGTTGTTTGGTTTCATTCACTGCCAAAACGAAAAAAAAAGAAGAAAAAAGCCTAATTATACTGAGAGAAAATATGAAACTACATTAAATATGAACTTTCAGTCAGAGTTCCACCTGCACATTCAAAATTGACTATTTGCTGCCACCTGCTGTCTGTAGGCGTTAGTACAGTAGTAGTATTTAGTATTAGTATTTATTGCAAATACACACGAGGTGAAGTGTTTGTCGTTGATCTCTTGAATTTTTTTATTTCAGTGAGACACTAATTACTTTTTGACAGGATTCCATCTTGAAAGTAGAATTAGTGAAGCTGCCTCGTGTCTTGCTGGTGCACATTTTATGCAGTTTAAAAATGTGATGGGTTAATTCGATGAATTAAAGCTATGAAACCTTTACCAAATCTGCACAAACTTGTTTCTTTCTGCGTCGACACCCCCTCTGACTCCTCCTGTTTCCTGCTCTCTCTCCTGTCCTGCTTCGTTGCCTTTATTTTGTCTGCAACGCATTTCTAAATATTTGCATGAATTTGCTTTTTATACGATTGAGATATTTTTTGTGTTAGTTTTTCAAACATTTAAATGCTCAATTTTGAGCAACCAGTAAAATGACTGTGAATTTTAATTTGGAGCTGTGGACTATTTTGCAGATTATTTCCAGCAAGAACGCAGAACGTAGCCCGCAGTTGTTCTTTAGTCTGTGTTTTCTTTGAAAAGAGGCTCACTGCAAATCTTAACAGACACATCTGCCATGTGCGTGTAAGACTGTGTGAGAGCTGCAGGACGGTGCGTGTGCGCGCACCAGGAAGCGCGGCGCGTGCAGAAGCTGTCCGTGCTGTCCCTTTATGTGGGAGGGGTAGGAGAAACACCCGAGAGAACAGGTGCTTCTCTCGAGACATCCTCCTGGATCCCGGACATATCGATCCCAGAGCCGGGACCAAGGTATGAAGCCCGTTTAACTTCTTCCTTCTGCACCCGGTGAAGTAAGAACAAATGCGAAACTTTGTGACATTTGAGCCAGTCTCAAGGGTCCTCCGCTGGCCTACAGCCCAGACTGAACGAGTCAGGATAAATGTGATCATTTGGACTCGGTTGAAGACAGCGAGTTTCCTGTTTTTTTTCCGCCTTCACGTCGCACATTGTCACCGCGTTTCAAACAGGTCGTGTTCAGAGGCCGTAAACAGCCGTTTGGGGTAACTGACGGAGAAACGGGCTCCTCGCGAACAGGTGACAGGATCGGGATCGGGAATAAAGATGGGCCCCTGGCGGACTCGGTCCGTCTTCAGTCACGCGTTTTTGTTTGTTTGTTTGTTTGTTTTAAGAATCGTACGTGCGAACTAAGCCAATTCCTTTGAACATGACAACTCGGACCGGAAACCGGATATTCTGAGCCGTGGTCAGATTAATTCGCTGACACGTTTCCCTTCACTGGAAACTGGAGACCCGGAGGCCTGTGAGGTAAACCAGACGACGACCTGGGATTAGTTCTGAATCGTCCTGTGTCCTTATCTGAGGCTCAGGAAACATGTCAGAACACACACACAACCCACAGTGCCCTCACGTTAAATAGCATTTTATAGGCGTCTTATATGTCTCCTAAATTCTCGTCCATGCACTAATATAACCTGCCACCTGTGAATCCCTCAGCCCATTTAATACTGGGAATTATTTTAAAAAATATTAAAAATGATTTACATGGTTCAATGTTTAAGGAAAAGCCCTGACTTAGGAATCAGCCTCGCGTTTATGCAGAAGGTACGTAAAGTGCTTTCTTCATTACATTCGATCGTTCACGCCCACTTTAATGATAAATCTGTGAGCTGTTGTCATGGCTCTGATCAGCCCGATCAGCGATCAATAAGTGATGTCCAATACGGAGGCGTGTCGACCAGTGAAGAGGAGCTGGCTTTGAGACGAAAACTAAAACTTGCTCGAGTTACGGAAGCACGTCAAGAAAAACTTCCGGCTGTTGCACCCACCTTCAAGATAAGAGCGGATTTTTTTTATTTATAAAGGTGTGTTTGACGTCAGCACCCGTGTAGTAAAAAAAAAAAAAAAACCCAACACGACAACAGTTGTTGTCACAATTGAGTAATATGTGTTTTTGTAACTGTAGGAAACGACAATTGGGCAAGTACATCATCAAAACTTTGCTGGAGCAAACATTCAGTTTATCTATATGCAGAACTATGGTTAGCTTTGTGCCGGGCATTTTTACTATTATTTTTGTGTCTAAATCTTAGATTGGTAAAGCAAATAACATATTTTTTGACGTATTTGGTACAATAATTAGCCTCCTCCACTTGTCCTCGCGTCACCTTTCACTACTATAATAATATTTAGACTTTATTCTGAAAGTGTAACACGGCAAGTCATCTTTTATTGGCTGGCGGAATCACGTGGGCGGAATTGACTTGTTATGTTTATGTCTCGCGCCTGTTGCACCGCTGTTGCACCTCTTACTGTTTTCCACGCGTAGCTGTTCCAGAACCGCTGAACGCAGCCTGTGTGTGCGTTTGCAGTGATGAACAGGAACCAACTGAAGCGGTCCAGCATACTGAAGATGGCTCTGGGCGGCCTGGAAAGGACGGACGAGGACGGTCCCGCGGAGACGTTCATGTTCCGCGCGGTGGGGATCGCGGCCGTGGTGGCTCTCTACTGGTTCGTGTCCATCACGATGGTGTTCCTCAACGACTACCTGCTGGAC
>KV751315.1:18099060-18124411 GCA_001698575.1 Mola mola | reverse complement strand
TTACGCATCTAACTTGCATCCCATTTCTCCAGTCTTTTCCCTCTCGGATATTAACTCTCGCTAGTGAGCCTGAACATATCACATGGGTGCAGCCTGTACGAATGACGGAGCTCCTCTTGGCAATATTTCTGTGAGGATTGTTTCAAAGAAGGGTTTGATTATTATAGTATAGAGCAGATAGAAATGAAAGGGGTCGTTTCCTCCTCCTACAATCCTTAGAGGTTAATGTCATTAGGACACTCTCTAATCTAAACAACTTACAAGGTGCTCCATTGGCGTCCAAGGATGATTTAAAAGCATCCTGCTGCAGCTTTAAAAAGTGCACTTGTGTGTCCTTTAATTGTTTCATTTTAATCAGGGATTTCCAAAAAATAATTACGAAATAAAAATGCTACATGCCACAAAAGTACAAAATGACAGGAACTTTAAACCATATCTGTTGTGCTGTGCTGTGCTGCAAAGTGGAGACTTTCTATAGTATCTATCTTTTTTTTTTTTTCTTTCATTCATGGCTAGGATTTTCTTCCATTTATCACAGTACAATATGTAACTCCACACTTTCAGCCTTCAGGAATCCAGTGTGTGCTCCCCCGGAGCACCCAGTGAATGGGTATTTGCTGCCTGTGTTTGGGCCAAAGGAGACGCTCATATCTGTAAACTACAACTGCTATCCACCGTTCACACTACTGGGCTCCCGGCAGAGGGTCTGTCTGCCAAACGCCAGGTGGAGCGGCGAAGTTCCCGCATGTGTAAAAGGTACCATTTACAACTGGTGGCCTCCGAGTCCCATTTTGGGGATGAATAAAAAGCCACATAACACTGTCACTGTCAGAGTGTGTTCTTATTTCCGTTCCGCATATTTGCACACGGGCCGAACAGGCAGCGTCCGGTGCTCCCCTCCGCCCAAATTGCTCCAAGGCTACCACAGACCCGCTCCTGCCTCTGCTGGAGGCGCAGAAACCATTGAGTTTTTCTGCAACAAGCCTTACATTCTGAGTGGAAACCACCACAGTACCTGCTTATCGAATGGATCCTGGAGCAGCAGCCCACCCAAGTGTGTGAGAGGTGTGTCCTTCCGCTGTACAATACTGTGTTTTTCTACAATGTTACGACGTGACGATGGCGTACGAAGTTTCGCAGCATGAAATTAGAATTACTACATGTAGGAAAAAGTTCATTTCTATCAATAACGGACATCATTTGTAAGATAATGTTCCTGACTAATGTTTTCTGCATCAGTTTACACTGAATATCTTGCCCTCACAGTTATTGACATCTATCAAATGTGATGATTTCAGTGATTGGCGCTCAGTTCAAGTGATTCTTCTGCACTGATGTTCACCTGCTTGATTCCCTTCCACAGCATGTCGACAGCCTAAAGTGTCTGAACTTGTGCAACAAAAGGTTGTGAAACCACATCTGACATCAAGGTAGCAAATAAGACTTTTATTGTTAATGTTACCAGTGTTTATGGAAGCAGTAAGTTTGAATTTAAGTGTGGATTTCTCTGCGGATATCTCATGATATTTAAATGTTACCTTGAGTATGTTAGCTGTATTCTTAAGACATTTTTTTTTTAAAAACTCGATGGTAGAATGTTTTTTAAAAAGAACAACTTCTGTTCTGTTCTTTTTCCACAGAGAGAACCCAGACAAACTCTCATCGAGAGACAACGTGCACGATTTGTTGTCCGCTGGTTTTATTCCGCTCAGATTGGATCAGTCCAAACGAGACGACAACGCTTTTGTGGAGCTTCCTCGTGGATTCCATCCAGTCCACACGAGCATCGAGTACAAGTGTGCCTCCCCGCTCTACCGACACTCGGGAAGCTCCAGACGCACCTGTCTGAAGAGTGGCCGATGGAGCGGACGCCATGTTTCCTGCTCACCTGGTGCAGCATCACTCGTGACGCACACATACAATGCAGGGCACATAAATAAATCCATGAGCACATTGTAAGAGTAGCAGCAGTACGGATCCAGCACGTAATTCATGTTAAGGCAGTCTATATTAGAATATTTTGGCTTTAAGAATGCATTCATATGCAATAAAACGCATCACCACTCACACTTTGAAAGTATCACTGCATGTGCTGCCACAAACTAATCTTTAAAGTGCGTCAAGATGATCTTGTTTCATGTTTCATTACTTCTCCTTACTTTGATTTACGTTAACCTTTATCCTGTAATTCACACTTGTGGCCACAGTGGCCGCTGTTCAGCAAACACTTCATAGGCTCGTCTCAACACTAATTACTTTATTATAACAGTTGTTGTTCAACAGAGTTAGATTGATACAGCTCGTGTGCCTGCATGGTATATATGGAGTTAAAACCTTTAACCAGCTAGCTTAGCTAAGCATTAAGACTGAAACTTGTTGAAACTGCTAGAATTGCATGCAAATATAATCGGTGTTTCTCTATGGTTAATCTCAGCACAGTTTTGTATCTTTTATTATTCAATTATTCAGCTTTAACACACTTTTCTCCTCTCTGACTGTTACCTTCCCACAGTTTGTGGCAAATTCGACAGTTTCAGTCTACAGAACCTCACGGACACTCAGTGGCCGTGGCACGCAGCCATCTATGTGCGCTCACCCCCTGATCACACAGCCAGCCCCGATGGGCCCCAGGGAGCAGCCATGTCCGTCCATCAGGGGGCCTCAGAGGAGTCCACATTCTGGTTCCTGGCCTGCAGCGGGGCTCTACTCACCCAGCGCAGCATCCTGGTGGCAGCTCAGTGTGTGGCAGACGAGGACAAGCGGCAGCCCCTTCAGCCAGCGCAAGTGAAGGTTGTCATAGACACGAGGTCCCAGAAATCCAAGGATCGGCCGAAAGGCCTGCACCACCTCACGGTACATCACTCTACGGAGACAACACGCACCCACCCCGACAGACAGAATATAAACGTTAGCTGCAAAATTAACCAAACAGCAGCAAATGCACGGAGCTTCATAAATAGAGGTAATCTGCTGAACAGGTTTTCGTCTCTAAGTGGCACATGGAGAGATCCTCTGGCACTTCAAGGTGCACTTTAAGCCTCCCTGAGATCCGACCAGATTTGATTTGGATTTGAATATCTGCACATCTTGATTATGCAATTATGTGATCTTGACTTGAAGTGTTCCTAAGGTACCTAAACTTGATGCCTTTTCAGTGGAATCAGGTTTTGTTTAGGTGTTCATCCAAATCCTCATCCAATTCTCATCCATTTTCACATCATTCCTCTTCTCCTTCCGCCCCAACAGGTTTCTGACATTTCGGTCCATCCAAATTTTTATTCCACGCCTGACTCCAACGTGGCTGTGCTGAAGCTGAGAGACAAGGCCAAGATTAGCGAGGGTGTGTTGCCAGTGTGTCTGCCCAAAGTGCAAGGGGGAGAGGTAACAGCGCGGGAGGCTTACACGACGAGCTGGATTTTGCCAAATGATGACAGGGACCTGAGCCGCAGCACTCCCTCAAGCCAGACGAAACTTGTCCAATTGGGCGATGTTGCGCAATGTGAAAGGGAATTTGCTCAAGAAGGGGAACGCAACACAGCGATTAGTGATAATACACTGTGTGTCATTAGGAAGCTGTCGGGTCTTCAAAGGCCTTGTCCCAGTGTTATTCCAGGAATCACAGCCGTGCCAGCTGTGTTTTCATGGTCAAGTGCCGTCTTGTCAGGTCACGATGAGCAGGGAGCCTCCGGCACAAGCTGGCAGCTTCTCGGTTTGGAGACGTTCAGCTATAATGAAAAGAAGTGCGACCGGCTGACTCATGCAGTTCAGACACGAATTGGCAACTTCCGAGACTGGATAGAGAAAAACTTGAAGTAGATTTTGTTTTTTTTCTTTTTAGCAATTTCAAACTTAAATTTCACTGTTTTTTGGGTCCAATTTTTGTCAAAATGTTTCTGTTGAAGGTGGTGAAAACACAATTTTCTACCTGCTGTCTGTGTCAATATTATCCGTAGTGAAAACTGTCCTTCAGACTTGTATCTCTTAGGCGTGCGTGTTGTTCTGTGTTCGGGACACGATCACATTGAACAAGTGAGTACGAGCAGGTTAAGATAAACTCCCTGCACTGTGTTTGTGAGATGTAAAAAATAAATACATCCTCAAAATGATGTCACCTGTTGCTCTTCTTGCTCAGGGGTTCTCAACTTCTAGTAACGTAAGGGTCCTTTCTGTCAACAAAGTACCAAACTGAAAGATAGATATATCTGCACACTTGGCTGTCACAGGATTTCACCACATTCAGCACACCGAACATCACTTTTTCGTTCCAAAATCCATTTTGCGTCCAAGGGTACGTGAGCTACCTGTGGCAGATGTTAGCTAGTTATGGCAAAACATATTTTCATTGTTCTTATTTTGTCTTGTTTTAATGATATGTATTATTAACAGTTCTGGATATAAAAATAGCCGTCTGTGTAAAGTACACAGCTCAATATAAAATGCCGTGGGCTCAGTGGCTCAGTTAAAAATATTGCGCTGGCTTGTAGCTGTCAGAGCCTCACTTAAAGGCAAAATTATGTGCCCATCAGTCATGAGCAGTGACATGCTTAATGTTTTAATTTTCTGCTATATTACTTAATACTTTAGTACTTCTAGAAGTGCCTCGAACACTTCCAAAAAAAAAGAAAATCAAAACTGCTTTAGAGCCAAGTTTGTGTCTCCATTCTACACTGTGATGCGTCAGTTTTGCTGAAGTCTCCTTGGCTGAGTCAGTCAACCTCTGCCAGATCCATATCTGCATCCTGTCAATGCCCCCTGGGTAATCTGTGCTCCTACAATCTTATTTGCAAAGTGAAAATGTTGATGTTTTTCTGCCAAGTTGTCATTACAAGGCCAGTATTATTCCTTTGCAATGCCTCTGTTAACATTCAAAATTAAAAGTTGCATATTTATCCACTAAGAACAAACTCAATTCAAGCATTAGAATGCGAAGCATGTTAATGTTTGCGTATTTGCAAGGCTCCTCAAGCGGTGCATGTGTGCACATGAGTGCCAGTAGAGCTCATAAAGACTGCACGGTCATCCATAGGCGCACGGCACCTGTGTCTCCTTTTGCATGTGAGGATGTGCATGCGTGAGATTCCCTGCAGACTCTCCAACATGTGCTGTCATTGAGAAACACACTGAGAGGATTTGCTAAACTTAGCTCTTACTCCTGAGACAGAGACAGGAGCTGTGCTCTCTGCAGCTTTGTGCCGGGCACCTTTTAAACCCAGCCGATTAAACAATGAGTGGCTCGGTAGACTGTCTCTGCAACCTGCAGACTGAATTGCCTGGAAAAAAAAAAAAAAAAGGAAGTATTGATTATATTCCTGCTACACACAGAAAAAAAAGTACAAAAGTCAGGGCTGCAAAATCCATCAGACTGCAACTGTGTCGTGACTCCACTGCACACATTAAAATCATAGCAGAAAACACACCCCCAGAAGTTAACACGGTGCATTCACAGCATGTCACCTTTTTGCATCTTTGTTGGGCTCGGGGCTTACCGTCTCTCACCGTGTGATGTCACGATGCTAAAAAGGCGGTGAAAGGCTGCTAATCTATTACCCTTTAACTGAAGAGAACACCCCACCCACACCTGAGAGGAGAGGAGCCCCTGACCTCTCATCTCAAATCCCCACCCAGCGCAGCTGTGTGTACCACTGTGCGTGTGCAGGGTGTTTATGGGAGACGCGAATGGAGGAGGAACCTGCTGCAACACCTGTGTGATTTCCTCTCTGAAAACCTCTGCAAATATTCACGCTGCGCTGATTGACACCCAAAGGACATCAACGATTATTCCAACCGGGAAAGCCTGCAAATCCCAGAGAAGACAAGAATCGCACAAGGTAGGAGCCGTTTAGGGAGGATAGAGGTGGTTCCTCGCTAACAGGTAAAATTAGAAGTGATTTCAAATGTAGAAGAGGGTCAATTCTCCCAGTGGTTCAAATTATTTCCCCCAACGGGAGCCACGGTTCATCTCCTTTAGTGCCATTCATCATGTCGCTGCTGAGTTGTTTCTTCGCACAAAAAGATGGTTGCTAGGTAACACATATAATATATCTGTCAGAATTGTTCAAACGTTGTTAGCCGCGTGTGTGAGACCCGGTTTTTAAGCACACATAATTGTGCTGCAATTGGTTGTTTTCTCGCGCTGCTGCTCCTTTCGTGAATGGCCACCGACGGGTCAAGTGAGGATAATGGCAACATGCCGACCAGTAAAAACCATCGGCGAACAAAGCCTCGATTTAAGTCGGGCTCATTCTCGGCACCCTAAATGCTAAAACTAGAAAAAAAAAAAACCTCTTAGTGAATTAAGGGACTAATGACTTTACATTTAAGGACAGGAGGAAGTCGACTCATGCGTTTTACAAGTGACACTTTGTTAAAGCGAAGCACAACTGCTGGCTTTGAGCCACATGTGCATCATTAGAGATACGGCGCCGTGAGAGATTCACTCCCACCCCGGCTCGAGACTGCGAGAGGATGGAGTTCAAAAGAGTTGCCCGAAGCCTTGCGCTGCAAATTCTGAGAAAAACTAATGGAATGGGTTGCACATCAAGACCGTTTCTTCTTTTTTTTTTTTTTGTCAGTCTTAACCACCTCTTTTTATATAGTATAAATAAACAATGCAATTTCAATATTTGACATCCGTAGTGCAGCGAGCTCACACAGAGAGGTTAAACGGTGCTGCCGAGAGCGTCTGGAAGAGAGGACACCTCCACCTGGTCTCAACAAACGTTCATGAACAACACAGTGTCTTTTTGGGCCTCATCGGAATCGGCTTTCTTTGCTTTTCATGTGTCATTTAATGCTGATGTTCTACGATGTAAATAATGCAAGGTGAAGGCGTATATAAAGCAGGAGCTTGGGTTGGTGGATGGGTCAAACAAGCAGCAGGCTTTGACCCAGGAGACTGAAGTTGATACAGACTGCTGTTATTTCCTGACTGTAAGTTAAGTTACACGAAGTTTCAACCTTATGTTTCTCACATCAACACCTCTGCTGTTACTCCTCGTTGCCAAGAAAAACTTACTTCGAGAAAGCAGAACATGTACTGCGCTCACACAAAATCTGAAGTTAGTCCTGCAAAATATATTTGGAAGGAAAGTTTCAAGCATCTCATCTCCTCAGCCAGAGGGCCTGAGGCGCTCGCCTGAGATCCTGAGTAGAAATCTCCTTGTTCCTCCTCGAAAAATCCATGTCAGACAAATGCCAAACGTATTTAACCAATGTGCACGTTTTTCCTCTACAGTAATTTTCTGTAATAGTTATGTAATAAACATTTAAAACCTAAAATTTCAGAGAAAGATAGAAATGTGACCATTTTTAAGGTGCACAAAATGTCAAAAAAAAAACCTCATTATCTATTCTTGAATTGATTTGTTTTGTATTCAGCCTTGCGTGAAATGTTCAAAGAATGCACACAGCACCTCGCGGATTCTGTCCTCACTGTGAAATCATCGGCTTTCCAAACTCTAAATAAAACCTGGGGTGAAACTGGATGTTAACAAGCAACGAGACTGCGTCGAGCGGCCACTGTGTGTTTATTGGTCTGGGTCATTGTGAGCTGGTTGCCACTGTTTCCAGCTAAAAAAAAAGGGCTAAACACTTTCTGGAACCAGCGTCGAGAAGGTAGTCGATATAAATGAGAAGCATATAATCCACGCTGCGTGATGTAGTTTTGATTTCCCTCGCTGTGTATGAGGACGGACGAGGGCCCTGTGAAACGAGCGCGAGGAGAAGGGGCTGCATTTCCCTCACAGCTCTTTTGGACAAGCGGGGCGGGCACGATGGCAGAGCGAGTCGAGAAGTGCTCATCTGATCTGAAATGTTTTAATTGTGCGTCTGCAGCACGTAAGAGCTGTTACATTTCCTCATCAGGGGCTGAGGTCTGGCTCAGGTCCAGCTGAGAGCCGGCTCTTAGTAGGCAAGACGGTGTAATTAAGACCAGCGCTGAAACAGGATCCACGGCATTACGTCAAGCCTCCGTGTGATGCAAAACCCACAAATCCTGCCCCCTTTTTCCTGTGTTGTTCACATTCACACATTTACAGCCTGTTCTGGAGGTGTGAGCCCATCACAAAGGACCACTTTTTCTCCCAAGAGCTGCAACACATTTCAAATAAGATGCATTTTTCATTCTAAGCTAAAGATGCTGTGTTATGTGTGAAAATTCTTTGTAGACATAGACGGAGAACACATCTTTCCAGCTTTATCCCAAAGAGTTTTTGTGATTTTATCTGATTATCGCAGGTTTAGGCCTTCTTACGGATGTACAAGAAGAATTCATTCAAACATTCATTCAGAATTCATTGCTCTTTGTTGGACGTCAGACGCATTGAAAGTTGACTCGGTTTTGTTTTCTGGCTGGAAAATGCTCGTCGTCAAAACTTACGATGAACTTATTGTATCTCCCAATTTGGCACAAGTGGATAATCGTACACTTTCAGATTCAATTTTACGCCTGAGAATGAACAAAATCAATATAATTAAAATACATTTTCATGAGAAAGGACAAGTATAGTTTGGTATAGCACCTGCAAAACATTTGGACTTTTGTTTTTGTTTTCCTGAGAAATTATTTATCAGGTATAATGAAGCTTCTCATCTCTGCTGTGTTCGTGTGCAAAAGGAAGGCCTTTCAACCTGAGGGTTGTCCACATTTTGCAAATCCTAAAGGTTTTATCAAAATAGATTTTTAGATTTTTAAAAAAGTACAAAAAACGAATTCATTAATTTGAAAATGATTATAAAAGAAGCACCCATGTGGAGTTCAAGGATTGATCTGTCAGAAACACAACACTACTTGTATGGAAGGTCAAAGAATCAAAATGCATCATTATTTCTGATATATGCAAAGGTAGTTGCTCATCTTGTAGTATATTTTTAGTTGTGCTGGTTTCCTTTCTTTGTTATGGTCACAATACCACAACCTTCCACAATAAAATGTCTCTGTGAGTGGGCTGCCCCTATAAATACGTTTACCCTTAAAGCTGCAGTTCACCAAACATCTATTTTTGTATTAATCACGGGGATTCATTAAAACTCTGATTTAAAGTTAAACATAAATCAAAACGTCTGTAATTGTTTGAACTGGGAGCAAAATGTCTTTATATTTTTTGTGTCTCCAGAGATATTCGCCCAGCTTTTAAATCCTGCACAGCAGATGGAGATTTTTAAGCTTGAAGCGAAGCATCTAAGTGATCTGTAAGCAAGCAAAACACCCTAAAAAACATCAATATTTTGGCACATGGAACCATGGAACCACTATTTTACCCAGTGAATGACCCCCTGGGTGGTGGTATCCTCAGACTGAATCTCTGCACAGTTAATGAACTTTTCCCCTCTGCAGCAACCACGAGACTCTGTTATATAACAGGGGATGGAGCACGCTGGGAATAGCATTCTTTTTTTACTTGTATTTACAGTTTGAACCAGGTGTAAGTACCCGCGTTTTGTTTACGTACATATTCTTTGTATATATTTGAAGGCGTTCACGCCACGTTTGTGTACACTAAATACCGGATCAGGATCGGCCTCCAAACTCTTTACGATGACTCGAATCAAGTTCAGGCCCTCTTAATATCGGGTCGTCGCTGAGCACAGGGAACATTTCCACTTTCCACCAGAGAGGCCTGAGAGGCCAGCTAATGATCTGAACCATGGTGTGTCATTGCCGGCTGCTCTGCGATGGGTAATGAGCGGCCAGCTACTCATTTGACCCAGTCGGTGAACGACCCACCGGCTTGGCCGGCCATTAGCTTGCCTATGCAAGTACTTAGCACACACAGGCCAGAAAACCACTCTAGTTTTATTTTTGTTTTTCCCCTGCACCTCTGTACACATCGTCCTACAGCCACAGAGAACACGAACTGGTTGCTTTGTCTCAGTGGGACAAGGGTTAGCTAAGTTTCCTGTTACTGCGCCGCGCGGGAGTTTAAAGCACATTTGATTTCATTACTCATTTAAAATTTAAAATTTCATTGAAGAGGGCTGTGAAATACCTGTGTGCTTACATTCATTGACGTAATCAAGTTATAAAGACTTCCAGCGACGCAGAAATGATAGAGAAATTGCTGAATTTATTAAGGGGTAAGCGTTTGATGTTTACGTCCTGCAGACAGGAGTTGTATAATTTGGTTTCCCGCACTCTCTGTCTGGGTGTGCAAACACCTCCCCTCAGAACGTCTGTGTCTGCACTCTCCTAATGAAAAGATTAAATTGGATTCTGAAATGTTTTCCCCTCTAGGTTTTTTTTTTTTTTTTTTAATTCTGCGGTTGTTTGTGCGTATCATGCTTTTTACAATTACCATTGGTAATGTGGCGTGTGTTTATATTGAGACGCTTTAGCCGGTTTCTACCACAGAACCAACGTTTGCATATTCTACACAGGATTTATAAAACATCAGACGTGTTTGTGTTTTCTGGAAATGTTCTCGACTCTCTGTGAAAAATCAGTCTACAATCTATGATTATCATCAGCTTTAGATTAAAAAAAAGAAAAAAAACATTCGCATCACTGCTGCATTGAATGAAAGATGTTTTTCTCTGTTTTTTTGGGTTTGTTTCTTTTTAATCATTTTGCTTTTAGAGAAGTAAATAAAAAGCATTTTTTCTTATTGTACAACGGCGACTTGAGGAAAAAAAAGCATCTTACCTAACTAAACACCTCAATTTTTCTAATGTACTGTAATGTTTTTGCCCTCCCATCATGTTTTAGTCGATTAATCAATATTAAATGTTTCCACTTTCATATTTTGATGGTTTTTCTTTTTAATCAACATTTTCTGATGTTTCTTGGTTTCTGTGATCGTTTTTGTACAGTTTATTTTTACTTTTTTGGTACATCCTATACGAGGTCTTTTAAAAAAATGAAAGACAAACAAACCGTCCTTAAAAATATGTACTGAAGGACTTTATGTTTAATTCAGATGACCCTGGTGATAAATTTTATATTTCCTTCTATGTATGTGAATTTTATGAGAATATGCAGGATGAGGCAGCAAAATGATGATTAATTGATTTTAATTAGTTAGCTGATTAATTGAGGAATCAATGGACAGAAAATTAGCTGGGAAGGAGTTTCAGCATCATGTAATCGTTCCACAGCCATTTTTCAAACAAAAACGTAAAAAACATTTGCATTTCTTGCTGCCTTTTCTGTGTGTAAGTAAGAGTTTTTGCGTGTTTGGACAGTTGGCTGGACACAGGAAGGAAATTGTTGCAGATTAAATGATTAATAGTAAAATGCTGAGTGTTAAAGCTTCATGGACGTCCGTTCACGTTGATAATGTAGGTGTCTATGTAGGTTAATGATATAGATCATTGAGCGTGGTGTGAGTGGCAGTTCACAGCAATAAAATGGTGCTTTTGTATTAGAAATAAAGAAATAACCCAAAAAAATTCAAGTGACCACAAAGGGGTCCACTATCAGGATCCGCCTCGGTCCCACGATTTGTGGAATTATTACGTTGCCGCTGTAGGCCGGTTCTCTGAGTGCGTCGGATGCCTCTCGGTGTCTATGTGTGCTGGATTAAGATGGCTCAGAGCAGATTAGTTAATTATAGACACCTGCTGTCTAAGCGCGGCGCGTGTGTGCGTTTGTCAGGTGTTGCAGCATGAGGTCGGCTCACTGCTAAGGGCAGAAGAGGTGGAGCCAGGTGTGGAACAGCATGGACAAACGCTTTGCCATGTGCTCCCTGCTTGTCTCCTTTCTCACAGCTCAGTAATGGGAATCCTCACACACGCAGGTCTCAAGGGTCAACACTTGAGCACATTCACACCCCGTAACTGCAAGGATAATGCCCCGATTTCTTGCAGCAGATGCTAAACAGAGCACAGTCAATCTTGCTGGATTCTATGATTCATGCCAAAGTATGAAGCAGGGTCAAGCTGTTCAATCCTTGTTTACTAAATAAATCGTAGTGTGGAGGAAAATGAATAGGTCCATCACAATAGATCAACATGACTTAACTTGTGAGAAGAGACCAAATGAAAACTGAGGCTGCGAAACTGCTGCTTCCAAACAAACATATCTAACAGAAGTCTAATAGTTTCCGACCTCCAATCTCGAAATCATGCAAGATCTATCTCCGTCCAAATTGTCCAAGTAATCCAGCATTGATTTAATCTGAGGAACAAGACTGATAAAAGCATGCTTGCATGTCAGAACCTCCATTAAAACCAATAGAATATAAGAAATCATACCGAAATAAAGGCCAAACCTCACATGTGACTAAATATTCAAAAAGTGTTGAGGAAACTGCTGTGTTCTGTTTGCTCTTTTAATCAACTTCCATTCTGTTTTAATGACATCGCCTTGAAGCTTCTTGCATCTTAATTTGGACGTTATAATTGTCTCTGAACTGCATGCTTAGCAATAATTGAGAACTTGACATTAACTGTGAATTTTTGCCCTCCCCTTAGCTGGCACACATCAAAATGTGACACACTCATAAACCTGTGTGCAACCCATTATAAATAGCCTACATTTTTGCATGAAACCTAATAATGTCTCGGAGATCTGTAATTTACGGACACACAAGTCGCAGCAGAGACATTTTGAATTCATACAACACATACTGTACATAAAATATATGCATTTGCTACGCGCCAGCATGTGTGTTACTCGGCTCAGACTAATAATGAAATCAACATGAAAGCCTCCTAAGTTTACTGATCACGAGTAACGTGAACAACCTCAGAACCGCAAAATCACCAAACGCTACACCACACCGAGGTAGAAATAAACTACGGTCCACAGCGACCGACAGCATCCGCATTGAGCACAGCTGAGATGTGGAGGAAAAAAAATGGAAGCTCTGCACACTGTGCACTTAATGTCGCTTTCGTTTGTGCTCATGGTCATCAAGCACCGTGTACAGATGCCTGATCAACTGTCCAGATAAATGTGCATTGTTCAGTACAATCAGACCTGATCTGCGTGAATCATTCCTTCTGTAAAGAGAAGTAAACAAAGAAAAGAAGAGAGAAAGAGACAGCAATGAGGATTTTGACTCTCTTGCTAATTTTAGCTGCTTGACTCCGCCTTGCGTGTCTGGCAGAGTCCTGTCACAACTCCAGGTTTGTCAGTTCACCTGTAAGCACCTCCCTGCAGCCGAATGAGCAGGCATCTGCTGAATGCTGAGGAAGAAGTGATCTGCAGATTTTCAAGGACCGAGAGACCTTTTCTTCCAAGGGATACACTTTTTGGATGTTCTGGCTGGATTATGCCATGAATCTGCTATTTTTCTCACTGAAGCCGCTAGCTGTGTAGTAGCTCTTCAGATTTACAATTTCAATCCCAGACAACATAAGAACAGCCGGTAAGCATGATCAGTAGCATGTAGAGGTTTGGTGCTGTTGTGGTTTAGGAGATGAATCATCAGACATTCCATCATCGTAATGCTGAGCAGCTGCACATTTTCCTTGACAGTTTAACGATGCATGAGTAATGCAACCACAATGTTTGTTGTCCAAAAAAACCTGCATTAATGATAAACCTGTGAGATTTTTCCAATTTGGAGCCGTGCAGCTCGTTTTGTCATCGCTCTTTAAACAACACAGATCGCTTCGCACCATCATGACCACAGACTTTTATAACAGAGCGTGTTGCAGTTTTATTGATGCCACAGTTCACTCTGCGTAGTCGTAGACATAGCTCAGTCATTCATAGTTTTGACCCTGAAGTGCCGGATATGATAGGCTTTTAAACTTTCAGACAGCAACAGTTACTGTGGTCTAAAGTTTAGAGGCGTTAATTAGTGATCTCCTGCATAACGGCGGTCAGAAAGGTGGCGGTGACACCTTGACCTTCCTGGGAAGCCCCTTTTCTCTTGCGTAACTCAATCACTTGTGTACTGTGGGTGCTAATTTTATCCTCTTTAAAAGGCTTAAGGCTCATTAATGCAACAGCACAGTGTATCAGACCGTCGCGATTGACTTGGCAGTTTGGTCTGTCCTCACCTTGTATGTTCCCTGATGCTTGTCATTAAAAATAACAAACAATAAACAATATTGACTTCTCCAACAGGTTATTGAATGTGGGGGGAGGAATTGTTTACTATACTGCCAATGATTAAAAGCTTCTTCCTCCTCCCAGGACTCTAAATCAGTTTTTCTCAAAGAAACTTTTCACTTAATCCACAACCAGAGAGAAACTTTTTCTCCTTTTTTATGTTTGCTGCCGGCATTAATATTCCATCCTCTGAAGATGTGAAGGTCCGGAGTGTCCAAACGACTCGGGTGTTGGCTGTTACATAATTGTGCACGTCTGTGCTCTACAGAGGATTTAAAGGCTACGCAGGGTAGAGCTGATCTTTAAGTCAAAGAGGCTTTACGCCACACCACAACAAACCTGAGACACTTCGGTGACGCGACGAAGCTGCGAGATGAAGGAGCGCGTTCGTCAGGACAGATGGGATCATCATCTGGAATTAGCATCTCTGGGCAAAGAGAAAAGGCTGAGAAACTCAGAGACGACGCGAAGCCCTCGTCACTTTAGGCGTGACCTTTTTAAACAATATTTAGATTGTGTTGCTCTTGTTCAGCACAGAGAGAGGAAGAATAGCTACAATCACGCATCCAACATTGGCAGTGGCGGAGGGATATGACGAACATCTCTGATTATTCAAATCCATTGTGTAAAACTGGAATGATTAGTTTAAAATGCAGATTCATTCTGTGCTAATGGTTTTGGAATGCCAGTTGCTAATCATGAAAGGGCATCTGCGAACGTCATGCATTAAAAATGCATGTGGAACTAATCGGGTTTAATCTCGCACGCATGTGCCACCATTAATTGCTTATTGACACGGTGACATTCAATCGTGTGACTTTAATCACCTGCATTAGAGTCTAGTTATTTTTCAAATTTAATTCTCACATAAAAAGTTGTCCCTTTCTCGATGCGTCGTTGCTGACTTTTGACCGCGGTTCGAAGTCTTCAGTAGTGTGTGTGTGTGTGTGTGTGTGTGTGGCAGATTTGCCTCTTGTTGGCCCGGTGACGGTGTAGAGCAGGAGCACAAATGTATCCTGCAGGTGGCGCTATGATCTATAATGTGCAGGTTAAGCAGCTAGATCCCTCTATGTGCCCTGAACACGATCCCTCACTGCCTTTCCACCAACAAACAGACAAACTGCTAGTAATGTTTAGAGTGCACAACAAAGCTTTCTATTTGCTTCCTACTTGGTGCCGACAGATACGTCTGTTTTTTTTTTGATTTTTTTTATCACATTGTTTGTCTCGTAGCAGCAGCTGCACATCATTTTGGTAACTAAGCTTATGTGCTGCTCTGTAATTAAGAAAAAACAACAAAAAGACATGAACAATATGTGGCACAGAAAGCCTGTCAGCAACCAATATCATTTCATCTCCCTTTCTCCGCTGCTTTCAGTGCCAACAAAATGCAGAAACAAGTGGAGGTCAGGATGGACGAGAGCCACCCGGAGCCCAGAGTGGACACGGCCGACAGCCCCTGCAGCAGCCTGTGCGATAAAATCATGAAGAACATGGTTCTCACTCTCACAATCCTCGGTACGTTTCTGGGCGATTCCATTCCCCGTCCATCTGTTGTATATTCTCCTGCTTATCCTCTTCTCATCCCCGGCGGGGGGGGGTCTGCAGTCTTTCTCTGTGTGCATTTGACAACAAAAAGCAGGACAACGCTGCACTAACACACTCTGACAAGCAGACAAACCCATTTACACATACGGCCGATTAACCTTACCTGTCTTTGGAGTGTTGAAGGAGCCTGGAATATCAGGAGAAAATGCACCACACAAAAGGAAAAACATGCACACACTTGATGCAGGAAGTCATTCACATAGAGGAAGTTGAGAAGCAATTATGCCCGCTGAGACTGAACCAGTGAGTTTCTCTCTAGATGTTAAAATAGCAAGAATTGAAGAGAGGAGGTATTCTGTCTCTGGGCTCATATTGCTTTTAAATTACACTGAAGTCAGGATTTGATCTTGATCTTGAATCTTGATTTGAGTGTTCCACAGGCACTCGGAACAAGGAGAAAGTCCTCGGAACTATTCATAATATAACTGGATTCTATGCGCCAACATTTGGCTGATGCTGTCGCTGCTGTGAGGTGCAACATAAATGACCCTATGATGTCAGAAGTTTTATTCTTTACACGTGCAACCAATTATCACAGTGTGTAGAGGCGACAAGGTGCCACAGCCGAGACGTCATTCCAGACCTTAATGAGCATATTGACATATTCGCATCTCACGACTCAGACTCACCTGCTTTTGTGCCTCATGCGTGTTTCCTCACCGGCTCAGGTGTTTTTCTGGGTTCCATCGCCGGAATGCTGCTGCGGCACATATCGCCTCTCCCTCCCGATGTTGTCATGATCATCGCCTTCCCCGGAGAGATCCTGATGAGGATGCTGAAGATGCTCATTTTGCCTCTCGTGGTTTCCAGTCTGGTCACAGGTGGGTGAGGGATAGAAGCTGCTGCAAATGTTCCGCTCAATTTGTTGACAACCGTCCTGGAAAGAGGTTGCACGGTGCGACTCGCTGTGTTTGTTAGAGCTGAGCTGCAACAAGAGAGACAAGGGAGTGGGCCGGCCTTTTTTTGTTTTGTCCGTTTGTTTAACTGAACACAAGTATAGTTATGTTATTATTTTTGCACATTTAAATCTCTTTGCTGTTGATTAATTGTTGTTTACAAACAGACTAAAACTAACTTGCTGTTAAGCTAGAAGGCTTTTTGAGGATGTGATCTCATGGGATGAACAACACTTTTCAGGACACTTCGCCCGTCATTTCACACATTGTTAAGCTTTAAAATGTCATTTCACGCTGTACAAATTTCAATTTTAGATGTGCAGGAAAGGAAAAATAGAGTCAATATTATTCATATAGCGCTAGTTGACAACAAAAGTCATCTCTGTACACTCAACATGAGAGAAGATGTAGACCATACTCTTCTATTATCAATGGATTTAGTTATCAATCAAGAGAGACTCAAACGTTCCCTCACCGGTGAGCGCATTGTGACAGTGGTGAGGAAAAAACGTCATTTTAAGGCAACAAAAACATTGAAGCGCTTGGTTAAGTTTGGAAACAAAGATTGTGGTTTGGGTTAAAATAATTTTGCTCGTTTTACTTAAGTTGTTCACGTCCATAATTTGAGTGAAAACATGTTATGTCAACGTTTATTTCCACACGGGACACAAACCCTGATGTGCTGCAGGCCTTTGTTTTGTTTTGGCCCATCGATCACCCAAATTATCACCATGCATGAAACTTCTTCTTCATACTAATGTACGAAACCTGGTATTCCTTTATGACCTTACTGCTTAAACACAAACGAGAAAGGCTTAATAGAGATTGTGTGCAATTACTTGATGGGAAGGAAAAGAAAATATGTTGTAATACACAAAATATTTAATGAGTTTTTTCTCAGGCATTTTTAGGTGGGAATGTGACTGAGGGGAAAGATGTCACAGTGTCACAGTGTGAGGAGATCAATTGAGTAGTAGAGCCTCACCTACAAGATCAGAATTCTCAAACATGATATTTAACTTTATGAATTGTTGTTTGTATGTTAACTTATGTAATATTTGGAATTTTTCATCACATAATTGCAAGAGCAGAGCCCTCCCTTACTTCCTCCTTCATGTACTTTCATCTCCTTCTAAACAATGATGAGTGAAACGCAGTTTTCACTTGTTGGAGTTAATAGCCAAACTGTGACATGAAAAAAGTCACCTACTGTTGTCATTTCCTACCTAACAGCCCACTCATGAGACCATGAGATCAGGCTGGTAACTGATATTTAATGTGATGAACAACTCGGACTGTTAACGACAACATACAACATTAGAACCTGCGTTCATATTAAATCCATCAGCCGATACGATCCGGCACGACGATCGAAAAATAATCCCACACTCGGCAGTACCACAGCCTCTGATGTGCGCTACATGATGCTCTGGGCCCGGGCCCGTCAGCTGGTCTATTTGACAGTGTGTAGACACATTTACAATACTGCCCCTCAGCATCATGAGTAGGCACATAAGTTCTATAAAGCCCTCATTACCAATTCAATTACCCTCAGTAAGCAATGCACACATTGAAAGAAGCTGCTGTTCATTTTGTGCAGAGTGTCCCTCCACAATTCAACAGAGGAAAAAGAAAACACTTCCATCACTTGCTGTCACACTGGATAATTGCAACTCTAAATTCAAAAGATACGTCAAATTATCTGGCCAAGTGCAAATATGTAATTAGGTTTCCGACTTGAGTCCTGTCACTCTGGGAGCAATTTATATGAAATTCTTGGGGTACGGAACTTGTTTTGCGCACTGTGCCCTGCTGGCAAAACAGTCACAATCACAACACCGGCAGCGTCTCTTATCTAAATGAGGTAGCCTTGTGTTTGTAGGCTTCACAGTTCACATTTGTCAACGAAATTAGCAGCTGCGAGGACGTCCGTAGCTGTTTGAGGGGAGACGATCACCTTGCCACGTGCAATATATTCAAACACTGACTTCAGTTTTCTATGTCATTAGGACTGGCTGGTTTGGATGCAAAATCCAGCGGCCGCCTGGGCACCCGGGCCATGGTGTACTACATGTCAACGACGGTGATCGCGGCCGTCCTGGGTGTGGTCCTGGTGCTGCTCATCCATCCGGGGAACCCCAAGCTGAGGGCCAATCTCGGTCATGGAAAGAAGAACGACGAGGTGTCCAGTGTGGACGCTCTCTTCGATCTCATCCGAAATCTCTTCCCGGAGAACCTGGTGCAGGCGTGTTTTCAACAGGTAGGAGCCTCCCAGAGGGTTTTCACCCACCATGAGAGCTCTGATTCACGCACCAGCTTCTCCAACCGCCTCTTATTGTCTTTGCTCGTCATGCAGATCCAGACAGTAACCACCAAAGTGCCAGTGCCCACTAACAGAACAAAAGCACCTCCGCAGTTCACAGTGAAAAGGTCGCTTCAGTTCAAGGGTGGAATGAACGTCTTGGGTAGGTGAAACTTTTGAAACACCCCTGCTGCATAAACACAAAGGAAGAGCAGAAACGTATTCCAGTTACATAATACCTATATAACACATACCAAGCCCAATGCTGCACAATCAAAAGAAGAAGTCCTTTTGTGAGCTGCATTTATATCCAGATCTGTGTAAAAAATATGTTAATTCACGCAAAGTTCAGCATTTAATCTCAAATAGTTCTAAAACATGACATTTTGAAACAATTTTCCTGCCAAGAATGAATCATTTATTGCTAAATTTATGATTTTAAACTTTCCACCAAAGCTGGTTCTGCTGTCCCATTTTTGTTTTTTCTTTTTTCTTTTCTATAAAGAACAAAAACAGCCAAAATCCGAGCATATTTATTAGATGTATAATTTCATTGACATTATTTTACCTTCCTCCTTTTTCCACCCAAAAAAGTATTATTACTTGAAGTACTTTTTTTCACATTATTGTTAACACATACTAAAAAAAAAAAAAACCCCAAAACATTTCCATATGTTTTCAGTGTCATTGTAGGATATTTAGGCTTGATAACTCAGGTTCATGAATACGGGTTCGTACTTAATGATTCTGTGTCTCTCAGGTTTGATTGGCTTCTTTGTGGCTTTTGGAGTTATTATGGGGAAAATGGGTGAAAAGGCCAAACTGATGTTGGAGTTTTTCAACGTCCTAAATGAGATCATCATGCGGCTTGTTGGTGCGATTATGTGGTGAGTGTGGCTGTGTTACTGCTGGGTGTCCTACACTGTAATTATGCTTTACTATGAATAATACACCCGCAGTCGTATTGCATGCATATACCAAATTGAAGGGAAGTCCTGATTACCTGTCCACATATCCCATGTCTGTCGTCAGGTACTCCCCTCTCGGTATTGCCTGCCTCATCTGTGGAAAGATCATCTCCATTGCTGACTTGGAGGTGGTGGCGAGGCAGCTGGGGATGTATATGATCACTGTGATCGTGGGCCTCATCATCCATGGAGGCATCTTCCTTCCGCTGATATATTTTGTGATCGTAAGAGAAAACCCCTTCAAGTTCTTCATGGGAATCTTCCAGGCTTGGGTCACGGCACTTGGAACAGCATCCAGGTATGAAAGGCGTCTGTTTTATATTCCCCTATTCAGTGCCGAGCGCAGCGTGACTCTAAATCACCTTTCCTCTCAGGTCTGATTCTGATCTTATTTTCATCTTTAACTTCAAATGGAAACTGTGAGAAAGACGTGCAAACAATGGCTCCTCGCTTTTCTTTCATGTGGGATATCTTCGCTTTATTTGATCTTTTATTAATGACATGGAAGCTCTCTTTTCCCCTGCTGTTGGGACCTCAGTTCTCTCATGTTCTGGCCTGCTCACTATTTCACCATCCTTAAGAAGCACATACAAAACGACTGCTGAGTCACAACCGCGCTTTCTGCTCAAAATTCGCCCTTAACGTGAATTCAAACTGGCAAAAGTTTGTTGTTGTTTGCTTGGTAAAGTTCAGCTTGAATATGAACTTGTATAAAAGTTTATGTAACAAATAAACATACCATTTTTTTTAGCATGACTAAGATTCTAAATATTATAATTTCCTGATCAGGGAATTATGTTTGGCCGCATAAGATGGAGTTTGCGAATGCTCTTCATGACGATTGCACTTTTTCTCCTGTTTATTGTTTTTTTTTTTTTTTTTTTACAAGACAGTGATGAGAATGTTAAGATATGAATACAAAAGCTGTGGGTGAAGATGTATTTGCTTGAGGAGGAAAAAAAGAAGAGCTGCCCTTTTCCCTGTTTATTGTTTTTTTTTTTTTTTTTTGCCGTAGTGCCGGCACCTTGCCTGTCACGTTCCGATGCCTAGAGGAGAACCTGGGCATCGACAAGAGAGTGACACGCTTTGTCCTCCCAGTGGGTGCCACCATCAACATGGACGGCACGGCGCTTTATGAGGCCGTGGCCGCCATCTTCATCGCTCAGATGAACGGGATTGAGCTCGACTGGGGCCAGATCGTTACTGTCAGGTGAGAGCTGGGAGATCACATTTGCAAGGTAACATTTGGGCAATGAGCTTTATAGCCAAGAGCATAGATAGGGTGAAACACAGAAATGTATTTAAATCATCACGGATGAATGAAAATGAATGATGGAGTCACCATCATTACATTTCTTAAAACCAATCTCACAAACGATACATTGACTGAAGTTAGTAGCCACAGGACTCTTGTTCTTCCTATTTTGATTTCTGATTAGATGTGTCAAATATGACCCCTTTGTCACGGTTGAAGCCTTGCAGAGTGTACTTTGTGCTCCTGCTGACAGATCTTGTCCTCCCCTCAGTATGACAGCCACGCTGGCCAGTGTTGGAGCTGCCAGTATCCCCAGTGCTGGACTTGTGACAATGCTCTTGATCCTCACGGCGGTTGGGCTTCCAACTCAGGATATCAGCCTCCTGGTCGCTGTCGACTGGCTGCTGTAAGTTCAACATCAACACGGTTGATATATTCAAGACATACAAACACATTTTGGGATGATGCATTTTTCCTCTTTTCGTTTTTCTTAATAATCACGTTGACTGAGCGAAAAATCTCCCTTTTCCACCTTTTTTTAAGCTGTATTGAATTTCCTATTTATCTACAGCCTGACAGCTTTTTGTGCATTTAATTCCAGAGCAGCACATATGTAGTTTGTGCGGCGTGTGGCTCAACTGCCGTTAAAAGTAGCGTGGAAACAGATGCTGTACTTTCATTTGAATGTGCAGACATATGTTAGTTTACCTAAGATATGTTTCGGGAGACTAAACTCTATCTTTGATAACGTCTCCGTATACATGTAGAGTTTTGCTCTCCGTTCTCCCTCTGGCTGATTCCTTATCGTCTCTGTGTTGCTAACTAACACAACTACAATTCCCGCCATGTGCAAAAACACAACAAGGCGTTAGTGTTTGTTGGCATCACAGCTGATATCCCACTTAACCCTGCGGCGGAATGATTCATCCGAGTCGGTAAAACCCCTTTTGTATGTTTTTGCTTCCGTGTACAATTTTTTTTTTCTTCAGAAACAGCTCAGCCCATCTGCGTCATCAGTAGTGATCTCAATAAAAACAATAATACCAAAGCTAACAATGTTAGTGACGGTAATAAATGAGGAATCAAGAAGTATTTTTCAAATAAATTCATTAACCTTCACTAACTTATGGCATAATAATACTTTTTGTGTCACGAGTACCCACATGATTTTACTGTGTACTGCTGCCAAACATTGAAACTCTCCACTCTTGATATTGTGAAATCCAAACCTCAGTTTCTTGTCTGTCACACACTTTAAATCAAAATTAAAAATACATACTTACGTTTAAAAAGACAAAGAAAAGACTTTGCTTCGCTGTCTTTATTTTTTATTCCGTACCTTAATCATGTCTCTGTTTATTTCCTGACACTTCACTCTTCCACGCCGCAGGGACCGTTTCCGCACATCAGTTAACGTGGTCGGGGACTCCTACGGAGCGGGCATCGTATACCACCTCTCCAAACATGAGCTGGACTCCTTTGATTCCCAGCAGGGCCGGATGGAGGACTTTGAGATGGCAAAGAATCAGTCATTCTTTGAAAATAACACCAACCAGAATGTATACGCGCACCACAACTCAATCTTGATAGACGACTGCAAGGTACATTTCATGTTAACGGACATAGAGACTTGTATGTAGAGAATCCTCCCCAGCTCTGTGGTTCCTGTCTTCGTCTTTTTCCTTCTGTGTTTGTGTTTCTTTTCTATGTCACGTCTTACACTGGTGTACGTGTGTCTATGTGAATAGGATATGATTTCATTGAAGGTTTTTTTTTGTTGTTGTTTTAAAATGGCATGAAACATTTCTATACTTATTTACTGTTAATCATCTGAAAAAGCAGTTTTTGTGATACTCAAATTTTTATATTCTACTTTTTGTATTTTACCATCTACAAAACCTCTTTTACGCTCATAAAATCCAAATGAGAGTGTTTCTTTTTAGGCATCAGCATTCCCCAATGCTTTGTCTTGTACCCAATTATATTTAACTTGTATTTTGTTGTGGTATGTTTATTTCATTAAACTGTTTTCTTTTTTTTTTTTTTTTCCCTCTAAACAATTGGACATGTATTTGTGGCAGCCCTGACCAAATTACAATTGTCCATCATTAGCAATTTTTTGAAGGAGTTTTTTTTCTATCCATTGGTATCCATAAAGACTGCTGTTTCACCTCAGCCATACATACTGTACATACCTCCACGAAACGCCATCAATGATCTTTCCTTTCAATTTTACTGTAAGCTTTCTAAACCAACGAGGACATGATCGCTATCAAACACAGTAAAATTGTTCATCATTTTCTGTATGTAACAACTTTGTGCCTGATGCCAAAGTTGCATATTGATATTGATATTTCAGCATTGTAATTCGGTTGGGCAGAGAATCCATAAAATACATGGCCAACTATAATTATCCTTGTTTTCATGCAATCTTGTAACTGAAAAACCTCACAGAGATGTGAATCACATCTTTGTATTGTTGCATACGATGACGCGCACTTCAGTGTTCTCACATTGACTTCGCCTCAAGATCAATGGCCTGAATGTAACGAAGCAATGGCTTCTCTGCTCCCAATCGCTTGGTGGTGGTTTGTATATGACGGTGCCTTTGGCCTCGAAGTTAGATGTTCTTAATAACTGCTTGCAGGTCACGATGGGAAAAAATGGCAAGACTGCAGAGTTCTCTCTTGTTGAGGAGGAACCCTGGAAATGCGAGTAAAGCACATGTCCCGATGCTGCTGCGCCTTACCCTGAGTTCCAACACCTTTTACTTTCTGCTGACACAACTATAATTAAAACTAAAAGGATAGCTTGCAAAAAAGAAGTGAGTTAGCCGAGGCAACCATACCACAGGAGAAAACAGTTGACCAGTCTTTCACTTACCCGCGAGGGTAGCCACTGGAGGAAACTGCATGTGTTAGCTCCTGCATTTGCATGAACTACACACAAACTGCAATGAACTGGCGCATTTCACGCACTTTGTACAGAAGAATACATCATCAGTTGACAACACTCAGGGCCTTACTCGGTGCTGCTGCAAGCTTCTTTTTCTTCTGTCAATGAAAGAGTTCTTCTACCTTGTGCAACATCTCATTTTTCTTGTGTATTGCATTTTATTTGTACCTTTTAAGGGACAAGGAGATGATGGTCAGGTCATGGCCTTGCCAGTTAAACGTAATGGAAGGACTAAGTGAAGGGTAACACAAAAGCTGAGGTAAAATACACTCAAATGAAAAAAACAAAAAAACAAAACAAAAAAAAAAGCGGCTTATTGGAGCTCAACAGGTATTACTGAATGGTAACCACTATCCGTGGTTTTGTGTATTTGTGGTTTCTGCTAGTGGTGTCTATGAAAAGTTCATAAACAGCAAAGGCTCAAAATGGCTTATGAAAAGAGAACGTGGAGCGAATGAAACAACGCTATGTGCGGCACTATGACGTCAACGCAAGATAGTTAAACACTTCATTACCTTTGACTGTTTGACTTAAGGGATTACACCTTGACGTTGCACACATGGTCGGGCCTAAGAAGCAAAGCTTAGGACTTAAGAGGAACGCATGTGTCCTCTAAATGTGGCAACAAACAGTACAAGATGTGTTGCAGAGAGCTGTAAAGTAGAAAATAGAGTATGTGAAGGGTGCCCTGTGGGTTATTTATTTATTGATTAATTTTTGTATATATGTTCTTTATGATTCAAGCACTGACCTTTCTGTTTGTAGTCAAAAGATACGCCTGTGTATTGGATTTCGTGTTTGTTCATGTGGGTTTCTGAGAGCAAGAGAAGTTTAACGGAGAAAGTTAAACCAGAGGAAAAAAACCAAAAAAAAAAAAAAAAACCAAATGAAGTGGGGTGGGTGTCTCTCAGCAGGTCAGTGCATTGCTGTTTTATTTCACCCTGTTTATTTCTTTGCTATATGACAACCTTGCCTTGATGATGTCAACTGCAGAATGCAGTCAGTGTGGTGATTCACACATTTCTGGATTAAAGTTACCACGATTCATTCCAGTAGAATACTGAGGCTCACATTTCAGCAGAAGAAGTGTCTGAAAGCGAGAACAGCGGGGCCCTCCTGTAATTACACATGGCGTTAATTGGCTATGGTCACATCTGTTAAGTAAGTGCACACTTAATTCTGCTTCCACCCCCTAGCATAAATGTGAAGCCATAGCAACAAGATCAGCGGTTGTCGGCTGAACGCAAACATGTTTTTGGGCTCGACTTACATATTCCTATTTAAAGTGCCTCCTTGCACTTTGTGTATATACTGTAGGTGTAGTAAAAAAAAAAAAAAAAAAAAAAAAAAAAAAAAGGGATAGAATTT
>KV751315.1:18043057-18097440 GCA_001698575.1 Mola mola | reverse complement strand
CTGACCGAGGGCATAAAAAGTCAGTCCTGTGGTTCTGTGACGTGCGTTAAGCCCCAGTGGCTCTGTTCCGGACCTCATTGCGATGAGTGATTCTCTGGGAGCTCGTCAAGGGAAACCACTGTGTACTCTGTTGTCTGTCCGTTCTCCCTGGCCTGTTCTTTTGGCATGAAAGTCTCCATTTCTACGTTCCTCTGCGTCTTTGTCATGGATCCTTGTCTTGGTCCACTCCACCTGGGTAGCAAAATACACTGACAGTTTATTTCTCTGGTCACAATAGTTATAGCTCACAATAACCTATTTCTGATATCTAAATCTTACTTGTCTCTGGTAGCGATGGCAACACAGCCCGTGATCAGCACTGCAAGACCAGCAATAAAAGCGACGACGATGATCCAAGCTGCAGAAATGGGAAAGTAGGAGTTAACAACATGGTATGTCGTAATTGAGAGCTTAATTAGATTAGATAGATACTAACTCTGCCATCCAGTAGCAGCATAATAATAGAAAAAGCATCCAGAAGTCTGATTTAATAAATGCATTTTTTTCTGTACTCACCTGGTGTACTGTTCCCTTCTGATGTGCCGCCATCTGTTTTTGTGTCTTGAACTAAAAAAAGAAAACCACAATCTAATGGTACAGACAATATAATACTAACCGTATGCAAAACTTTTGGAAAGCTATAGGATACTCACTTCTATCGGGAACTGGAACCTTAGAAGATGAAGATGATCCTTTGGGAGAAATTCGTGGGTCTACAACTGTGCCCACAGTTGTAGAGGTAGAGGTAGAAAAGAGGCTTGTAGAGGTGTCTCCAGATCCTAAATCATCTAGACTGGCACCATTAATGTCTTCCGTCAACACTTTGGAGGTAGAACTCGGAGCATGTGAAACACTCTGACTTGTGGTTGTAGAGTGTTTACCTCCTTGCCAAGGGAAGGAGGACATAATGAACGTGTTAGTGATGTCCCCACTTCCTTCAATCAGGTCACCCTCTTTAGACGGCTCCTGGGACGCTTGAACAGCCCCGTTTCTTTTGGACGATTCAGTCGTGAGTGAGTTGAGAAAAACCTGATCGACCAGGTATCCGTCCGTCATGGCCTCTCGGTAAACCTCATCGTGGTTCACGGCTAGGACAAGTAGAGACGGAAACAAACCACAGGTCAGCACAAGTGTTTACTTCCCAGCCCTCACATGAAAAGAAAGGAAAGTTACAAGGCTTCTCACAATCACCACACCACACCACACTGGGCTAATGTGCTTGCTCTGATTTCTTGTACAAACTTGTGTTGGGACTGTCTTTGACGAGGAGTGGTGAGAAAAGATGTAATGATTAGCCAACCATGACTAACAATCTGTAAGTGGTCCAACAACAGTTTCATCAAAGCATCAGTTAGAGAATAGGGGCTTAATGACACACCCTAGATAACTGAGTAAACTATGACTGTTCTTTCTTGCAACCTCAGTTGGAAGTCAGCCGTATTAATGGTATTTGGCTTCTAATGCATTTTAAGTCCCTGCATGATAACAATAATAATAAATGTGCCCTCTCCTATATTATTTCTCAGGAAATAGAGCAGTTTGTCATTGATCAAAGAGGTTGTAGCTCAGTCCCTCACACCTGCAGTTTGTGTATGAAAGTAGTGAAATGACATCAGCGTGTGGATGGTTTCTACTTCCGTGTCACTTGGCATGTTAGTCTCTGCTACTAGTGTATGAATATGTTTAAAGGGGTGATTTTATATATGAAAAAAGATATGATAAACTTGAAAAACACAATATTTTCTGGTTGTTGACAAGTTCTTGGCTCTTACGGTTTACAAATACTGTCAATGGGTTGAAATCAATTAGATGTAAACAGATGGAAGAGAATATTTTGGCTTAATTTTTTGTACAGTAGGAAGGGGAAATGCATCGGTGTGTACCGTTTATATACAGATACAGAATAAACATACATCAATGTTACCTCTACCAGCCTATACACACCAGGTCAATAGTAAGTGCAACTGTAAAGTAAGGCACCACATTATCCACGTCTTTAACTTTAACAGTTTTCAACCACTTAATATTAAATTGTGACCACTCCTGTGAAAAGCTGGGTACCGCCTACTCAGTATTGTCCATGAAAATCAAAAATCTGTCAAATCTAAAGTCGTTAAAGGATTAATTTTTTAAAAAAAAAGGCGCCAACATGCTTAAGAAGACTTTCATTTTTGCCCAGTCATGTTTTCAAACTCCTGGAGCAGCTGTGTGCTGATCCTTGGTTTCACCTTACACTAAAAATATGCATTAATAAACTTCCTGGAGCAGCTCGAGATGCTTTACAATGATCCCTGTGAGGTGCAGGTGACACCTGTACTGATGAGGAAATGCTATTCTGGTGTTCCTCCTCAAATAGTTCAGCCTGAAATATAAAGAGCATCTTAGGTAGCAGCTGGGGAACTGCTGACTCCAGGGACACCATGGGAATTATTTTCATTTCTGAGGTCTGTATTGATTTATTGCATATATCAGTTAAAAAAAAAAAAAAAAAAAGGCTTTTTCCTTCTGAGCTTTAAGGAAATTTTCCCAAAAAATTGACTAGTGACCAGGAAGTATCAGAAAAAATATATCTATTCGGATCCTAATTTTAAGTTATTCCCCAGAGGTAGCATCCCAAATACACTCAGCTAAAATAGAAAATGGTGGTTTAGGAGAGATAAATACACTAACAAATTGATTATTCCACTTACTATTAGAAGGTGTTGAGTGGACAATAGCAAGAAGTCCAAGGAGAACCCCAAAAAGAAGATTCCTCATCTCCATACCAGAAACCTGTGACGGACCCACGGACTGACGTAGTTTACTGCTGCTGGAACTATTTGGCATGCTGAACTGATAATTTGAAGCAAATGAATCATGTTGTAGGCTTTTATACACAGCAGCACGTGGGTGTTCCATTCGGACAACAATGACTTGTGACACAGAAACCCACGTAAGAGGGCGGGCACACCTGTGAACACACTTTCCCCCTCACACACTTTCTCACACATTTTTTTCCCCCTCTTCCTCAAACACAGCACACAAATAGGAGTGAAAAATATTGAAAATAAAAAGCCTCGTCGCTGAGACACTGATAGGTTTTCAGATAGGCATGTGGCAGAATGATCTCCCCTTCAGTCCAATTTGATTTAAAATGAACTGAGAACAAACATCAGCTATGGGGTTGAAATTTAAGCACCAGAATCCTTCTTGTACTGTTTTACGTACTGCGAGAGACCATACTCAAGCCCAAAAACTGTACACCTAATACAAGTGGAAGGAAAATAGTCTTGGTATTAAATTACAGTAATAAAACTTCTAATAAAATCACTGAATTATTCAATTGATTAATTTCTTATAGGCCAATTTGGTCAGTATACCACAAAAAATGAAATTGAACATTATAGTAATATTTAGATATCAACAAAAGCTTGATCTAAAATAGCTTTTTTTTTCTTCAAATGTTACTGTAGTGCAAAGAACAAGGATTTACACTGTAGTATACTAACAGAAATCTCACTTTTAATCTTTCTTCTAAAGTCATTTATTAAATAAATCAATAAGATAGTAACATCCTTTGTATATAACAAATGTTGTATTGTCTGAGATTATTGTTCTTTTTTTAAAAAAAAAAAAAAGCCATTAAGATATTGGGCTAAACACAAAAAATAAACTGAATATACTGTACAAAAAAATGGCAGATAATATGTGAATTATAATATCTCACTAACAACTATGAAATAAATAAAGAACCTATGAATATTGCAGGCAAGATAGGTTGGACAGAAAGAAAAAAATAGTTTAAAAAAATTCAGTCAAAAGAATACGCCTGACGAACATGTAAGAAACGTCATAAATGACACAGTACTCACTTCATGAAACTGTATTCCTGGGTGTATGGAAAAAAAAAAAAAAGTATAATACCTAAGATAAACTGTGGGGATGCACCGAAGCAACTCCTTCGTTCTCATCAGCACTTCCTTGTGACTCATTTTCCTGACTCTTGCCTGTCACTGGTGAAAACAAGAATCTTAAATATTTTAATATCATTGCATGTGATTTTATATAATACCTTCCTTGGTATATATGCATATAGTATAAATCATGGTTAATATCCATGCGGGATTAATCTATACATTGAGAATTGTTGTGATTCTCTGGTGTCTGATGGAACATGATGCTTCAGTGCAGAGTGTAAGCCTCAAGCAACACCGTTCAACCTTTTGTGACACATGAATTAGTCATCATGTGTGGGTGAGCACTTGCCTGGTCTTGCACTCCACACCCAGGAAAGATACATTTCTGTTTGTGTTGAGAGTGAATTGTACAATACAGTACTTAAGAAGACCACTTTCCCTGGCTAGACACAACTTGTGATTCAGATAGTGCTTTCAAATCATTCTCACAGTGTGGTTGCCTATTAACTATTTAGATCATTTAACGTAGAGCGATACTGTTTATCAAGGGAGAGCAAAATATATATGGAAGCCGACATCCTGTTTAGGTAAATATTCTCTTAAAGTCACAGCATTTGATGTATCCAACAGGTTGAAAATTTAACTTCAGTTGAATGGTTCTCTACACAACAATCCTTTTCGATGACCTTTGCGATGAGGATTTTGAAGGCTGGGATGTAACGATGGACTGTGTCATCAACCAGGACGTTTCAGCGGCTGTGGTGTTGGTGCAAGTGAAGAAGGCTGTCATTAGGCATAAAAAATAAATCAATCGAATAGACCTAGCAGAGACATAGCAGAGACATAGCACTAACATTAGGACTGGTCAAATCAACAGTTTGGTACATTCTTTAAAAAAAAAATCAAATCAAATCAAATCAAATTTTATTTGTGTAGCACCAAAATCACAATTTACACATTATCTCACTGGGCTTTGACAAACTGTACAGATGTGACATCCTCTGGCCTTAGACCCTCGAACCGGGTGAGGAAAAACTTAAAAAAAACCTTAAACAGGGACAATAAGAAACCTCAGGAAGAACCACAGAGGAGGGATCCTTCTTCCTAGGACGGACAGACGTACAATAAATGTCACTTGTACAGAACATAACAACATGATAATAACAGTTTACTTAAAATGTGTAAGACATCCATGAGTCCCAGAGTCTGTGGACTCTATAAATCCAGACGCATGTTTACTAAAAAGGAATCCACTGACAGGCTCAGCAACACTGAAAGGTTGGAAGACAAAACAAGTGGATGATTACAGAATTTGATAAAAATTACAGATTACAGAACTTGAGAAAGAAAAACATCTTCACAACATCCAGACAAGAGCACTCTCAAGGAGGTAGGCATATCCTTTTTAAACCCAGTAATCATGAGACACCTTCATGAATGTAAATAAAGACAATTTCCAACAAGGTGCACAACAGCGGTGACACTCAAGAACTGGAAAGCCCGATTAGAATTTGCTGAAAAACATCTTTAAAAGCCTAACCAGGTTCGAATAAGACTCTTTGGAAAGTTGAAACCAGAATGAGCTCGTACCGGAATGATGGGAAGAGAAAAGTCGTGACTCATGATCTGAGGTGTACCACGCTGTCAGTCAAACACGAAGAACACAGTCGCTGGTATCTATTGATGCTGATGGAAGTGTCGGGATGAATTCTGAGGTGTATAGGGCTATACTCCATTCCCACATTCAGCATGGTCCACATTCAGCCAAATTCTGCTAAACTGATAGGACTGCACTTCACATTGCAAATGGATAATAACCCAAAATATTCAGCTTCTCAATGCAAAGAAATGGGATATACTTCAGTGAACAAGCTTATTTCACCGCATCTATTCCTAATAGAGCAGCTTTTTCAGTTACTGAAGGCAGAAAGTCCTAAAAAGAGGAGCAACTGAAGGCAGCTGCAATGCAAGCCTGGTAAAGGATCTCAAAGAAAGAAACATCATTTGGTGTCATCCAACATTTCCAGACTTCAGGCAGTCACTGATGACAAAGAATTTATATAAAAGTATTAAAATATTGTATTTATATTTGTAATTTTCTTTGCTTGTCCAATTACTTTTGAGCCTCTGAAAATGGAGGATTTTGTATAAAAATGACGGTAATTCCTAATCAATACCTAGTTCATGCAATACTTTTCTGATCCCCTTTGAGTTAAAGCTGAAAGTGTAGACTTCAACCATCTTGTTTGCTTGTTTGCAAATCCATTGTAGGGCGAACAGGTGTGGTGTTATTGTGGTGTTGCAAATTATCAGAAAATAAGTCACTGTTTAAATATATACAAACCTAACTGATATCATCCCGATCTGCTTTAGATGTCTAGGAATGTCTACAATCGTTCCAGAATGCCTCTGTCAGTGGCACGTCAATGAACCACACATCATAACTCCACTCTTATCCAATCTTTACATTGACTTACCATGAAGTCCAATATGGATTTTAATGTTCTGCGTTGTGTATGCATCTGACTTGCTCCATCCCTTTATTACCAGTGAGTCTCTTAGGCCATTTGACCAGGGCTTTACATTCACCTTGAAACACGATTTTGGTCAAGCATCTGTGGTAAAATAAGGTGCGGTAAGGTTAGTTAGATGTGATTGTGTCCTGTGGGGAAAACTTGTCGCGGAACGGTTCCAACGGACCAGATATGATAAGGAAAACACATAAAAGTACATAAAAATAGCTCTCGTTGAATAACAAAAAGTTAATCATTAAGTCATGTACCCTTTTAAACATTATTCTCAGGACTTTATTAACTTCATACACACAGGACATAAGTATCCCATAAAATCCAGCAACATGACTCACATACTCATAACCAAGCAGCCTGTGACGGGACTAATATATATGTTTATTACATCTGAAGCTATTCATTTAAACTGATTCTTTACTCTCTCAAGTGGTAATTTTTATGAATTTTGTGTTTCTGTGGTATTGCAACGTTCATTCATTTATTCATTTATTTTGATAATCCTTTTTCTGATGTGCAGCACTCTGTGATCTTGCTCTCTGAAAGGTCTACTAAATAAACATTACTTAGATTTTGAGACATGTGGACTTGCAGTAATATTTCACTTTAGCTGATAGTCATTCAGAAACAACCCATTCAAGGCAGTCGCATTTAAATTTGGAAAAGTATGAATTTTAACAACATGGTCTGAAGACAAGCTCTGCCTGAAATAAAAATGGCACAGGATTTTTCTCTTTTCTTTGCTCATGTAAATTCAAGTGTGTGACTGGATAAACACTTGCAAAACAGCATGGTCCAGTAAGCAGCCACTCTAAGAGATTCCATTCCACCACCTTGTTATTATTTTAAGTTTCATGGCAGCTGCCTTTGTTCCCATCTCCAATATCCCAAGGCAACCAAGCCCAGCCACCTGCGTAGCACAACCTCAGGTCTATTACCAATGTTAAAAGCATTGAGAAGCAGTCAGTCATAATCTTTATTACCTCGCATATATTCTGCAGTTTGCACATATCTGCATTTGAGATTTCAGATTGATAAAGAATTCATTAAAGCACCACTCATTAACCTCTCACCTGAATCAAAGCAGTGTTGTTACATGATGACTATCCAATTTTGACCATATCAGTGAAATGTGAAAAGGATTAAGAGACCTAGAAAGAGAGAAAATAATGTTTTATCCAGAATGAAAAAAAAAAATGCATTCTCTGAAGGTTTCCTGCATCATTGTTCACCCAAATCACCTTGTATATATAGTTTGCTGTTGTTTGGGTTTGTCGTTGTCCAACCTGCCGATTTGACTGAAAATTTTTTTTGCGTTCTCGATTTCAATAGATGATGAATGATTTCAATAGAATGGCAAGGCAACTGGATTTGGTCACAGCAGCTCGTAAGCTAGGTATCTAGAAACCAGGTTGAGTCACGCGCGTTGTTTGAGTCGCTATGGTGCTGATTATTTGGGATAAAGGAGAGCAAAACATTGTCGTCTCCCCCCGCTTAACTTGTCTGACTGATTTACTTCAGGTTTAACATCCCTAACAAAAGTTGACGTGGCGAGGCATGAAACAAAGTCTAACAGGCAATTAATTGAAACGGTGCCACTCCTTTTTAGCTGTAAGCATGCCACAGATGTTAAAGGAAGTACAATACCAGGAATGGGAGAACTGAAAGTGATGTAATGTCCAACCCGTTCCAGTGATTAACAATAAGAATTAAAACGGCTTAAAATCCGACCTGACCTATCAGACAGTCTCTCGTATCTGTCAAATGAACACTGGTAAAATATTTTCATGCTTTCACCTTTAATTGTAAAAATATTCTCATTCTTCAACCCCCCCCAAAAAAGTATTTGTGCACTGATTTTAAATCAATTTTCGAAACTAGATGTAACTCAAAAACTAATGGACAGAGTTTTATGAAATCAGGTGAGTGAGTACGATTCGGTCCAAGAAACAGACTACATGACTGTATGTGTTCGATGTGACTACTGTATTATTTGGTATCTTACACTTTATCATGTTTTATAGGTCGCTCAGTGTTCAGCACACACACACACACACACACACACACACGTCACAAAAAATTTAGCAAACACAGATCAGTCGTATTTGAGTTTTAATCTTTTTCTTTTTAGTTTAAATGTCAGGTGGACGTATGCATTCTACTGAGTGCTTCCCCACCTTTGATATATGGTACAAAGGTTAATAATAGTACATGGTCTTCCATGCAACTATTTGGCAATACAAACATTAAATATAAAGCTAATGATGGCCATAAATTCAAACAAATAGAAAGGTGATTATTAGAAAGAACCAGAATGATCAGTATTAGTTAGTTGTTTGGAAAGTAGCGATGCAATTAAAGTTAAAACAAACAGTAGTGTAATAGCAGCTCATCAAGGTGATAACATATATAGTATTAATATTGATGTTGATGTAAATATATACAATATTATTGAATTTTTTTTTTTTACTGTGAGAGTCACTTACATCTGCAAAAACTAAACGTTCAGTCAAAATAAGAACTTTCAAAGAGCACTTACTGGGATATTGCAGTCAATTTCCCACACGCAATAGAACTTTAAATCTACACAACAGGAAACAAAGAAGCTGTGAGAAATAATTTCAAAATAATTAATGAAAATTTCCCTGAAGAAAACAGACGTGTTCAGACTAGATTCACATGTTTCATCAAATTAACCTCTTTGATATGATTAATGTTGATCCAATAATGACTGTTACTCGAAACCAAAACCTTTTGCAATCACAGTCATAAACAGAACATTGAAAGTCTGCGTGACTTAACAGACTGGCAAATATAGCAAAAGAAGTGGAATGGGAAGTTCTGTTATTATAGTATTTGGAGGGGAAAAATTACAAAAAGCAGTTTCACCTCGAATGAAAACACACCACATTTGAATTGAACATCTGGACAAAAATATAAGGTAAATCACTGGAAGTATGTCAATCTACATAAACGAGCTCCTGTGTAATTTTCATGTTCAGCGGTGTGCTTATGTTATTTCAAATTAATTAACATATTTAATTTTACCAGCTGTTAACTTAAGTGCTATTACAGGCATGTGCACCTCACATAAACTAGGTCAAGGCTTATAGTGGACGTTCAAGCCTTCGATGATGCACAGCAGACCGTTTCTATGACACATCTTAGGCTGACATGAACCCTATTATCTCTGGGTTGATCCTTCTTTGGCCAAGTGAATGATGAAGTCCTCCAGAAGAATTATCGAGTCCCTCAGTAATACCCTTTCACTGAGTTTTGCAGCTCAATGGATCCAATTTCTGGGGTCTTTGAGTAGCTCCTTATCTGGCTCCCAGGATCACAGGGACCCACAAATCCCTCCAAGTTAATTAGATGATTCTAGGATAGGGGATAACTAACTTACAGCAGACAGCCTAGAATGTCCGCATGGCAGTTACTCTGGTGACAGCCCTGCCCCTTACATTTTTCAAATCATGGCTATATTTTTCATACTGCTAGTGTTGGAAGAAAAATTTAAGGAAAATAACATTCAAAGATCAAATTAAGTTTAACGTTCTTATTATTGCAAAGCATGCCAGCTTTATTGGTTGAGTATGTGGACAAATTGTACAAACTTACAAATTTTAATCCCGTAACATACAATACATTGATAGATTCTGAGTTATAAAGGGCAATTCAATGCTGATTCTCAACATTTAGAAATCATTTATATTAGTTCATTGGACTGGCAAGGGGCATTCTAAGTAATGTAAAATCTCTGCTATTTTTGAATACTTAAACCTTCAAACGTTTGCATTTTTTCCAAAGATGATTAATTTCATTTGTTATGATGTGTTTTTATAGAGTAGAGGTGCTTCTTTTTCTTAGATCTAAATATTATTTCCACCACTGATGATAAACTCGTGTATATGAAGATATGTTTGAGAAAAAACAAACAGGCTTGCTGTCACACGGGGCACGTGTGTGTTTGGACGTCGCGCTTTGATGACGTTTCGTGGGCGTCAGTGAGCAGCGCTAGCTGTTGTCTCATCGAGGATATCTTGTATTTATACCACAGACTGATTGTGCTGCATAACTGAGGTAAGCAGATAAGCTGTGTGTGCATTTGTACGGCAATCACGAAGAAAAACAGCGAGTTTGCCCACTTTAAGCGGGTCAAAGTGCAGTTGCTCAAACACAGCGGTGGTCAAACGTACTAAAACGCGACATACAGAATCTAACGTCAGCGATTTAAACACCCACGCAGCCGTATACTGTCGAAGAGAAAAAAATCTAATTATGAAAATTATTATTAAAGTTGAGTCAGTCAGACCATTTTCATTCTGATTTCAGCGCCAAGACAGCGTCAGTGTCTCTGGTAAGCACTGAAGTTGGAACATAATGAAATGTAAGAACCCAGGATTGTCCACCTAGGAATTCTGCATGCTAACTGTTGTCGGCTGCATAGAACAAAACTGTAATATAACACCTTCAGCAGATTCAAGGCACAAAAAGAGGCTTCTTATAAGAGCGGTGAATGTGTGCCAGCGTCTGTTTGTTGTCCCTATTTGAAATGCAAACTTTGCCTACCACAAGTAAATACTCAAAGTTAATGTACATACTGCATCCTTGAAGCGTGTTTTTCATATATTTCAGGACTGCAACCAGTCACCCTTTCCATAATTGATGCATCTGTTTTTGTTAATTTCTTGGTTGTTTGGTCTACGGAATGTCAGACAATAATAATATTAAAAAAATTGTGAAAAATGTCAATTAATAACCTCATGAGATAAACATACCATAATATAACAGTTTAAACGTGGTAAATATGCAGAAAGCTTTATGTTTATTTAACTAGATGAAGTTTGATGCATTTAATCACAAATGCCAGTTTTATAATGAGGTTGTTTTATGTATTTAAATTTCTATTTCAGTCCAATACCAAAACTACCAAAGCTGTTTTCACTGAAAGTAAACAGCCTGAAACAGCCACGCATTGACATGAAGTGACCTGATGCAGTCTTTCATTGCAGCATTATTATTAATGGTCTTCCAGACCAACTGCAGCGGTGTTAATAGCAGGAAAACAACAAAAAAAAAAACATGTATATAAAAGAAGTCAGATGAAGTAAATCATCCTCAAACATGACCAACATCTAAAGCCCCACTCGTACCCACCCAGACCAGTAGAATTAAGTGCCAGAACTGTCCTGTTACCAATAATTGTCTCATCATCAAACCCATACCGGCCTGGATCTGTCAATTTAAGTCTCCTGAACAGACCAATGGACCATGATTAAACACAGGTGCTTTGAGAGTTGCGTCTCTCAGTTGTCACAGCAGCTGCTGTGCCTCTGCAGCCTCCTACGTGTTTCAACTAGCCCCCGCTCACATATTATAGCAATTTTTGCAAAGAGCAATGCCACTGACAACGTTATTCTCACAACGTCCGAGTTGTCCTTCAACATTGAATTACCCATGATGCGGTATTCTCCACTAGCTGTTTTTACTTTTACATACTCCATTTTCATGCAGCTAGCAGCGAGCTGTGACACAGTGCATCAGTGCCAGATGTGACAGGGTTAAAGGTTGTGATGTCGTATTTCACAATAAAACAAAATTGCGGCTGGTTAACTTGATAACGTTAGTGATTTAGGTGGTGAAATCTTGCGTATTGTTTGTATTTCTGCTGTCGCCTGAAAAACAAACGTATTTTTGTTCTCACCTGCTGCCTGCCCAAATTTTGTTTTTATTTACTCATGAATTAATGTAAATACATTTCTGGTACCCAACTCATTGCAAGACTCTACAGTACGGTTCAGTTCAGTTTGGTACGTTATGAATTTTTTGCATTTCCATCGTCAAAAGCTGTGAATGTGGTACCCTCAACAAGTGAGCTATACCCTGCCACTTTGGCCACCCTTTGCTCGGGGTACTAAACTAAACTAAAGAACTAAAGCATACCATTTAGAGGGGGACCAGACCCACTGCAACCCACATATTGTTTGACAGAATTGTCACTTCCCTGCGACGACGGAAGGCCGTTTTTCTCCTCGTGGCATGCGGCCTTTTCTCAAACAGAGCCTGTCAACTTTGTCTGATAAAAAAACCACATGCCGACAAAAAAACAACAGGAAATACTGGATGATTCTTGTTATAATATCTTACGACTTTATTAGACGGATACACGGTGTCACGTTTCTATGATGTCTCACAACTAATGTAACAGGTGTCGTCCGGTTACCTTGCCCTCCAGGTAATGGTACAGTCGCCAGTGGAAACGCACGCCTGTAATGAGCTGACCGTTCCCAAGTGTCCCATACTGAACTGAAGTGAACCATACTGCTTGGTGGAAACACAGCTTAATCTGTCCTGTCACTTGAGAGTAGTGCTTTTTAAATCTATTCATCTCGGTCTGTTATTACACATTTCAGACTCAGTTGAAGGGAATTGCTTGTTTAACCCAACCAACAACCCAATATCATACTGGATCTTTTGACATCCTGCAAAAGAAAACTGCCTCTGAGATCCTGCAGAAAACCTTTTCTCTGCATCTGAAGAAACTAATTGCGTGTCTGTCACAAACATTTCAGGCCTGATTTCCACTGTAGAGAAGGGAAACAAGTCCTTCAGCACAGAGTTGTCGCAAAATCATTGAATGATTATGATATGATAAGCCAATGCCCCAACCGAACATGTCACCTCATGCTCAGGTGGAAACAATGGCAAATGTGCTGGTTTGCTGATGCCATCTGTGATAATAGAACAACTTTAATTTGACCTTTAGTAGCATTTCTGCTTTTTGCAGAATGTGAAAAAACTGAGTTAGCTTATTTAGATGCAATTTGTAAAATCTGTGCCTTCTGAAATGAGGAAACAATACATTAAAGGCCTCAGTTAGCGAGATAACATCTAGCTGCTGAATAAAAGCTGCCCTTTCCCCCTCAGCAACGGAGCAGCTCATGCTGGTGTAACTGTAGACAACAGGGTGAATATCGTTGTATTAGTGAACAAGTTAAGCTGGTCTTGACTGAACTGTTTTGGTCCTAAGTTACACTTGGCAATTAGAAACGCAATGCATGAAGATCACTCAGTGCGATCAATGGGCCTGTGCGACGCTATAGTGGGTACATTGTCTCACAGGTTGCTGAAGAGAAGCAATTGGGTGAAAATCACAAGCTAAGCACCAAATGCAGCAGCACACGCTCATAATAGTAAGCTACAAAAGTTCTATTAATGACCCCAAATGCAATAATATCACACACCATTGTATTGAGCCACCCTGAATTACTGCAGGGGAAATTCCTCCACTACGACAGCCCTACTTGAGCCTCCTTGCCCTGAATACATGTCTGAATTCTGCATGCCTCACCAATGCGATAGTTTATTGAGAATTTCAACATATTTTGGAACTGTTAAGACAGCTTTAAAGGTGATGGAATATATCAGAATATCAGATGTCAACCAGAATCACGTCCTTGGAATGCTATACAAAAACAGACAGGCACAGATCACTCCATAGGCCAGCTCAAGCAGAATACAGGCAGGCCCTGTATCTCTCTTGATATTCTGCTCCACATCACCCACATCCACCTTCAGAGGATGTCTGTGTCCCAATCAGGGGGTTCAAGCACCATCCCTCCACCCTCCTCACGACAGATACTTATCAAGGGGTTAAAGCCGCCACACTAAGGCACTGAGGCAAATTGACTACCTGTTAAAGGAAAGTAAGTCACTGCTGAGGGCTCTATCAGAAAAGAAACAGGTGCCATGCCAAATCCAAACTGGTTAACAAAACAAAGTAATCATAGACCATCTTATACCTGTCTCAATAATCTTAAAGTTTACAGCCACAACTAGTGTCCTGTCCTGTCGCACAATGTCAGATCACTAGCTAATAAATTATTTTTTTGTAATGACCTGATAACTAAAAATAATTTGCATTAATGTTTTTAGTTTAAACATGGCTGAACAGCGCTACTGGTTTAGCAACACTGACTTCCAAACTATAATTTTATCTGTCAGTCAGGCATAACAGAAAAGGAGGAGGAATTGCATTTTACGGTCCGCGGGCCACACTTGAACCTTTGGGCTTTCCTGTCCGACCCGCGGTATGTTAGTCATAAACAGATATCAACAAGTATTAATGCTGTGCAAGCAATACAACTGTGTTGCTTTTATTTTGAAAAGCCTGACGTTTTTATTATATACGTATGGACGCACGTGCGTGTCTGAACAGCGACAGGTGATTCTGGCAAGCTAAATATTTGCGATAAAAGTGTTTGCTCACGTTAAAATGTTCGCTGAAAAAGTTGATTCCGAATGCCGCGTGTTCAATAAGGCATGGACTGCTAAATGTTTCTTCAGAGAAGTCAAAGGTGAAGCCATGTGCTTAGTTTGTGGTACAATCTGAATCGCCACTACGTGACCAAACACGAGGAGAAATCCAAACACTTGTCTGATGAAGAGTGCGCAAAGGAGTTGGATGCTTTGCTAGCCAAGCTGCAAATCCAACAAGTGATTTTTAGAATATTTTGCACACCCAGAGACGCAGCTGTCAGGGCAAGTTATGTCCTATCTCACAAAATCGCTAGAAAAAATAAACCGTTTTCTGACGGAGATTTTATTAAGGAGTGTTTGGTGGACTCTGTTGCACAGTTGCTTATCTTTAACATTCTGCAAAACACCTTTTCAGTATTTGTGAAGATTAACAAGTTAAAAATAAAACGAAACAGTGATGTAATGATTGTTTTTGTTTTAAACTGCTTATTACTTTAATAGGATTATTTTCTTCTTTGACCTACACAACAATTCATAAGTTTACATAAATATTTACAGAATATTCTTTATACTTATGATTACCAGTAGCAGCTAATCAAAATATATAATGTACTGCTTTTTACACTGGGAGAACATTTATATTGAGCAGAATTATGTTCAAGTTATCGTTGGTTCCGCCTTCCAACACAGTTCAGATTTTTCATGTGGCCCGCTGTAGAAATGAATTGCCCAGCCCTGGCCTAAACTGTTGCAGTGCTGTCAGTGCTCATCGTGAAAACACTGTTGGCCACCATGACATTTATCTGTGTTTGTACAGGAACGTTCAGAGCTGATCTCACATGTCATTACAAGATACGTTTGATTAATCATGAATGGAGACAGAATATTCACCTCAACAGAAAAAAATGGAGCCAATGACTTTACTAGACAGTTTTGAACTTTCCAACAGTTGGCAACTTACAACCAGCTACTAGTAAATCTTTAATGTTCTTATGCTCTTCTTGAACTTTTGGGTTATTTTTTGGTGTCTTTGTGGTACATGTCTTGGAATGAGCAACTTTTTTTATTGCTGGTGGTAGTTTTTTTTATTTATTTCAATCGGAAAGCCTCTGCTGCTTTTGCTGACACTCATGTCTTGCTGCCAGCAAATAGTGATCATTTTAGCAATTTCTTGTTTGAAAATTGCTGTACAAATAAAAAATGTTATATTAAATGAAATAAAAGACATGATAAGAGGACCTTTTTTTTTTGCTTCGTCTTTAGTAACTGAATTGTTTTTCACTGTGCTTAATTTCCATTTTAAATGAAAAGTAAATGACAACAAAATAGCATAAAACTGTGATGTCGTAACAAAAATGAAAGGTGGTACAAATGTCTGCAAAATCCACCCATCCTGTAGTGTGTTATTAAGTCTCTAAGGCCAACAGACATTGATTAACATTACCATATACTTTTTTGTTTAACTAGTCAGTATTTACTGTAAGCTAACACAAGTTAACAGACTAACTGACTGTCAACACTTCCTGATAGTTTGAGAAGAGAATCACAATTATTGTCTGTCCGTACAGCTTGCTGAAGCAGACACCATTAATGCCTGTGGTCAACTTTGCAAGCACATACAGTAAAGTAACACACACACACACACTCTGATACTGTGTTGAAGCTGTTGGTCCACCAAATATAGCTTCATGGTCCTACTATTGCTGCGGTCTTGTTTTTAAAAAAGTTTGGCTTTCGTCTTTAGGTCTAAGACACTTAGGTCCATTCCAAAGTAAACCCTTGTTTTTGCTGGTGTCATGTTAAGGTGAATTAAATGAAAGTTGTAAGTTATAAATAGAAAGGATTCATAGAACATGTATTTTTAACACTATGCATATCTAATGAATCAAATGCATTTTACCCTATTGAAATGATCAAAACACTCAACTCAGGGATAGGCAGTTCAGTGGGGACAGAAAGAAAAAAAAAAATCTATAATCCCTGAAAGAGAATTTGAAGACCCTTCAACCCTAGTTGATGTCATGTTGTCTGAGCTTGAAATGGCAAGAGAGTCACAGTCTAATTTAAATGTGAACCTTATATCACAAGATAAACACAGGCATTACATAAATGTAGATGTTTGATGTAACATGGTCTTGGCTGTTCAGGCAAAAGCAAAACATAAGTTTCGTCATCGCAACAGCCCACATTAATAAATAAAAATAATTCATGATAATTCATAATTCATGATTCCATATTTCTGAATTTGAGGGATGGATGAAATAAAATGTGCAAATGCAAGTTATGGCTTCAGTCAGTATCATAACAAATTACTGGCTACGCTGGTTGCACAGTCACAGGCCTGATTGCAAGTGTGGATTGCCATGTAGCTGCATGGCTGTTCACTCATGCTACAAGTCATGGTTTTACAACAACAATTTCTCCATATTTACAGGTTGGGTTTTTTTGGGGGTTTTTTTCCCCTAATCCTGCCCCTGGTGTTTCCTCACTTAGAGGCTGACCATGCTGAGGGCAGTGACTGCGGGTGTTTGAAGTCTGTACCGCCGTCCTGTGGTTGTAGAGATGGGTCCTGTGGTTGTAGAGGTGGGTCCTCTCTCTGCCTCGTGTGGGGTGGCTTCTGCAGCAGCGTTCATGTAATTGTGGTTGTGGTTACGGTTCTCTGTTTCAAAATGTGATGGTGTGTGTTGGGTTGTTTTATTGAGGGACGTTGTTTGTGCAAGATTTTTTGTATGGAAGGTTTTATACACACAAAGTCAGATCGATTGATTCAACAAAAGCCATCCAAGTTGAAAAACCCTTGCCTTTGACAAAGCTGACTCGCGGCCTGTTTTTAGCTATAATCTTTGTGAAAAGGGCCACTATATGCTCTGCAAATTGTGTATCATCAAACGCACTCCTGGTGACAGCCATTGATTGTTGATCGGTTGACCTCTTTCTGCTGGGCATTTCGATCCCAAAAGTGCATAGTTGTTTATTTGTTATATCTGAGCTGTACCTGCAGAGTTTACCCTCCGTCCCATTGTTTTTCTTGAATTTTTATACACAGAAATTGATGACTGTAGCAGTTTTTGCATGTTACATCCAGCACATCTCTATGGTGAATGCTCTACTGCCTTTGTATGGAAAACAGAACAACATGCCACACAGGTTTTATGGGCACCTGGTAACATTGCGACACTGCCAGTGCTTGTTGGTATTGTATTACTGCGTTACTACTAATACTAATTTCACAGTGGTGAAAGCGATAGTAGGGACATCTCCTTACTGCTGTCTTCAGCTGACCCTAGGACCTAGGGATGGGTACAAGTACGCGTTTTTGATGCGAGCTGTATGCAGACTTCCATGGACAACTGTCATATTGTGGTAACACAACCGTCGTGAGTCTTCATTTTGCCCATCTCCCACCCAGGGCAAGCAAGTGGACCCTGGATGGGATGCTGAATAGCCAGGCATTCAGCATAGCGTGATGGAAAATATAGGGTTTTGAAGAACTCGTTCATAAGGCAGTGTGAATAGTCCTTGAATGTTGAAAATAAACCTGAAAGTGTCCATCTTTGCTAGGGCCCTTTGACCAAGCTTGGGCATTCCTTCTTTGTCAAAGTCAGAAGCTCCCCTGTTCTGCCTCTTTGGCCTTCTTGTGCCTTCTTCAGTTTGGGTGGCACCATTCACTCCCACACTTCCCAATTTGTCCTTGGAACTATTAGATTTTTTTTTTTATTTATTTTTTTTTTAAAATTTAACAGATTTTAAAGATTCAACACTCATGACTCATCCCTAAGAAAATAGGCCCAAAGTGTGTCTTGACAATTGATCGTCATTCACTTTGTCGGTTGACTGTGTTGTTATTTCAACTTAGAAATATTCATTCTTAAAAAATAGCTTGCATTAACTAGTGGCACATCAGTGCAGGTCTGAAAATGTGTACTGTATTTCACTTTAAGCCTTTGGTTTGATTTTATTCCTGCAATTGTAATCTTCTATACCATGTTTTTTTCTACTCTTTTTACCCCCTATTTACAAGAAATGAGAGGCCATTTTGCCATTTAATTTGCCTTTGTCCAGATGTGACTATTTAACAATCAATTACAAAAACTATTATTTACTTGCATTTTAATGACAGAAATGTGTGCATACTTAAAAAATCTGTATTTAAGTCTTTTCTTCTGAGGAGGAAATAGAAATTCAAATCAGTACTGGCATCTAATATTCTGGAATCGTGCTGCATATCTGCCCTTTCCTCTGAAGTAAACCATGGCTTCTCCCTAACTGATGTATGGGAGGACAAGGAAGGAGATGAATTGATGAGAACAATAAATCAGTTCCTGCATATTCTTCCCACCGTACTCAACAGTATTCAGTTTCAATGGCGGGTAAATCCAAATCAGGATACAGGATGTTGACAGAATGCTGTGACTAAAGTGCACTAAGCCTGTCTGTTATGACACCAAAATCAGTGTCAGTGCAGCCAGACATTCTATTGGCATTGTGAAATGTCTCTAAACCTCGTCAATTAATTTTTCTCACAGGAGATGTCAGCTTTGTGCGGCACCAGGAATGGCTTCCATGATGCGGGTCAAGAAGCTACAGAGAAACAGGTAAATATAGCATAAGGCTTAAATACCTATAACTGCATTTAAATGAAAGGAGCGACCAGAACTACAACGAACTTGACACATTGGTTCTGTCTTTGTGACTCAAAACATAACTGAGGAAAAACGAGCACATATACTCAAGGTTTTTATCTGACTGAAAAGAATCAGAATCGACATTAGTCTCTCAATGCTTTCTGAGCAAACATCTTGGAGCTCTTTAGTATTAGGTCCATGTCTGAAATATATAATTAAATTAAAAATAATTCACTCAAACTGGAATAACCAGTGTTTTGTTATTGGAGCCACTTTAAGCTGTGGATTAATAAACAATAGGTAGTAACTACCTTACCATAGTAAGTATTTATGGGTGGTGCATAAGGATTTGAGCCATACCAAACTTTTCTTCGTGAGTTCATGGTAGCTAATGAACATGTCACCACATGATGCTTTAAATGCTTTTGGGATGATGATATAGCTAACTTGAACTGTAGCTTTAACAGTTTGATTATGGTGACCGTTGTGTGTTAATTGCAGGAGAAGGAGCATCCCCGTGTTCTCATCCCTGAGTTATGCCGACTCTTCTACCAGCTGGGATGGGTGACGGGGACAGGCGGAGGGATCAGCCTGAGACAAGGGTTTGTATCTACTTATGTATGTAACTGTGAAACAGTAAAACTAAATTCACTTAATGTCTTTAATTCAACTTTTTTCCTGTTTCTGTATCTTTAATAAAAGTTTGACAAACATTTCAGACATTTGATTCCCTTGTGGAAATTTCTATCTGGACAAAGGGCACCCGAAGGCTGATGTAGTCAGTTATCGATTCTGACACTGTGCACACATCTCAAGTGAAGACAGAATGGACAGTTAGGCTGTAATGGAACAGAACTCAAACTGAAGGTTTTGACAGGTTATTCCAACCATCTGGGAACAGTAACCAACCATCAGTGAATCCTTTTCTAAGAGGAGAATGGCAGACATTTATTTAAGGCAACAGGGGATGATGATGAAACCAAATTAGATTTACTGACTGTTGCATGTCTGCTGGTATTTCATTTAGATTAAAAAAAAAAAAAAAAAAAAATCCCTTTCATCTTGTTAAATTGTTGTTCCTTTAAAATCACATATAACATAAGCAGCTCCACTGTAACAGTTTTAGCCGTGCCGTGTATTACTTCTATAACTTGAGATGTGGTGTTTGACAGAATGACTGTGACTCAAAACTATTCAGGTTCATTTAATTGTTTAGTTTAGGAAACTCAAATGATTAAATGATGTAAAAGCCAGTCACTCACTTACTTTAAAGGAGAGCATAATAAAATGTGTAAGACATTCCACAGTCTGAATAAACAGTAGAATTGTCTGTCAAAAAAAAAAGGGGGTGAGTGTATAGTACAGCTCTGAATTTAAGGTTTTGAAGTTGTTTTTTTACTTATTTTGTTTTTCCAGAGTAGCTTTGGTTTGACTCAGTAATGACACAGAACCTAAGGCAGTTTCACCAAACAGTCCACCAAAAACAAATCAATAAGCCAACCCTTCATCTTCTGTTTGTTGTTAGATAAAGACAATGGCTTTATCCAGTACATTCTTGGGGAAACTTTAAGGCTCTCAATATTTTAGCAGAAGCAGGATCATATCAGAGATTTTGAGGAGAAAAGCCAAAGCTATGTGTTTGGCACTTTCTTTTCATTTTATCTGAGCTTTTTTTACCAGTAGGTTTCTCACCCAAGGTTCAAACAATGATGAAGCTGTTGGTTAGGGAAATGAAACATCGTTTAGTCATTGAAACATTTGTATTGCACATTTAAAGTCCATTTGCAAGTAAACGGAACAATGAAGGCGCAAAAAGTGTTTCAGAGTAAAATTGATTACTTAAGTAATACTGCAAAAGGTTTGTGTACAACTTTTGTAAATGTATAAAGGATTAGTTAAAATAACTTCTCTGGAGATTGGTTGCTTTATGGATGGCTAGAAATAATGTAGTGAGTGCTTCTTTAACATTTTCCTGTAGCCATGAATTTTTAACTCCCTTAAAAACACCATAACATTCTGACATAAAGACAAAGAGCAGTCCAGCTATTTGTGTGCAAAGCCATTTATATAAGACAAATTTAACTCCAGGAATCACTATTTCCAAAGCTACTTTGCTCTCCTCATACTTGTCCTTGACGTTAATACATAGTGTGCTATCTGTTGTTTAAATCTTAGGGATCATATCTACGTCGCACCATCGGGTGTTCAGAAAGAGAGAATACAGGTGAGCTGGTTCTAATGTTCTGCTTGTTATGAATAATATGGGTTGTGGGGCTGTATTCATGTACTGTAAGTGTTTGTGTGTCACGTTTTAACTCCTTCCTATCTGATGTCTGTGTGGCTCAGCCAGAAGACATGTTTGTGTGTGACGTTGAGGAGCGGGACATCAGCTGTCCACCTGCCTGGAAGAAGCTGAAGAAGAGCCAGTGTACGCCGCTTTTTATGAACGCCTACACAATGAGGGGTGAGCCATTTTTATTGCATTCCGTTGACGCCAATCATCTTTTTTAATTAAGTCAGTGCTGCAGTCATTTTGTGTGTGCTGATCAACAATGTACCACTAGTGCATCTCAAAAAATTAGATCATAAAAAGCTATTTTCTTTTTACATATATTTTACATAAAATGTGAAATATTTAATTTTGATGATTATGGTTTCCATAGTTACAGTGAAATATTCTACTATTTTGAAATATGATTTTTTTTTTTTTCCTAGTTGTAGATCACAATTATCAAAATTAAAATGGTTAAATGCTTGAAACATTTTAGTTTAAGTAATTAAATAATACTGAACAATCACAATAGTGAATTTTGAGTGATGTTTGAACATCATTTTGCTAAAATACAGGGGCACAGGCAGTTATACACACCCACTCCAAGGCTGCTGTCATGGCAACTCTGCTTTATCCTGGCAAAGAGTTCAGGATAACACACCAGGAGATGATTAAAGGGATTCGTAAGGGTACCTCGGGCACCAACTATCGGTATGTAATCAAGCAGCAAGGATTGGCGAGGTCCAAAGAGTTTCCAAGCATTTTCGTTTCGCAATCTAGTGGGGTTTTGGAAAGTCATGGTTGGGAAATTATCTGGCACTCAAAGTAGAGATGTTAGCTACACATTTACAGTTTGAATGAGAATTGGATTGGAAGGTCCTGAGAGAAGGTCCTAAGTGACCTTTATCTGCGCAGGCTAGCTTAAGGCAGCATCCTGCTCGACCTCATGGCTTCGTTGTTCGTGTGTGAGCTCATCAGTGTAACTTAAAAGGAGATTACACCTGCCTGAACCCTTTTTATGTATTTTTAAAAAAAAAATCACAACATACAATATGTAGTAAATACTCTGGGTAATGTAGGAAGAGCCTCTGAGGGCAACTATTTTTTTTTTCTTCATTTTTTCAAAAAGTCTCATTGTATGTAAGATTATGGGAAAAAGATTCTAGTACTCACCTCAGTAAATACTTTCCTATTAATGTTAAGATCTCAGTTGCTACTTCAAGTCCATTTTCCAGCATTTATCATATGCAGGGAAGTCAAATCAAATCAAATTTTATTTGTATAGCCCAAAATCACAATTTATACATTATCTGTACAGATATGACACCCTCTGCCCTTAGACTCTCGAACCTGTTTGAGTTCATATGAGTCTATAAATCCAGAAAAAGTATGGGTATAGTATGTTGGTCCAGAAGTCATTGTAATCCATTTGCTAGGCTGGGCAATCCAATCTAGGATCCAAGTCACAGGAACTCCTGTCCTAATTTCATCAGTAGGCATCAGGCAAGACCACGACAGCAGCTCCCACCGCGATGTAGTCAATTGTACCAAGAGTGGTTATAGTCCATGTATCAAGATCTGAGTGTTGCTCATGTAGTCAGTCAGTCCAAGAGTATGTGGAATCTATAAATCCAGGGGTATTTGAAGTGTAGTGATCCAGACGCAGGTGTAGCCTATTGGTCCAGGAGTCATTTTAATCTGTGGATCCCGATTTGCACTGGGAAATCCAGCCTAGGATCCCGCTACATTCGGGCAATGTAGAGTCACCAATAAACCTAACCCCCATTGCATGTTTTTGCACTGTGGGATGATGCCGGATTAACCAGAGAGAACACACACAGACACAGGGAGAACATGCAAACTCCACACATTCAGGCCAGGTGCTCAATGCCCTGACCTTGTTGCTGTGAGGGAATAGTGCTAACAACTGCACCTCTGTTGAAACTTCCAGTCTTCTTTAAAACAGCGCGATGATCATTTTGCCAAATGGCTACTTTGTGATCGACACGCTGATTCAACATATTGTCCCGGGGGTTGGTGGTCAGTATATGGTCACAAAACAGTAATCCACAAACCAATGAATGATGTTGGCTTCAGTAATGTCTATTTCTTTATGGTTACAGTAAGACAAGACAATTGAGCTAATCCAACCAAACAAGAGCTCCTTTTCCAATTTGAATTTTGTTGGGAAAAACAATGCAACTTTATTCACACAAGAATGTGTGATGTGTTTATGTTTGGTGGTAGCTCTGTGTGATCTAGCTGCAGCAGCTACACACTGAAGACAGTAGCCCTGTATTTAACTAACAGAACGAAGGTCCCTTTCTACGCCAACTATCTTTTTAGATAGCAAGCTGACTTTCCGCAATTAAGGGAGTGTTGAGTGGCACAGGGATAATGCAATGTTGTGCATGTGTTACAAGCAGCACTTTGTGAAAATGGAGTAAGAGGATAGTAAGAATCATTCACTGTTTCCGTTATGTGGCGGTTGATCACATCCTCTCCTTGTATGATAAGTAGCTCCCGAAACCTAATGTTGTATCCACAATTTGTAAACATTCCCTGTTGTTGTTCTTCTCTGAGTGCTCCAAGGAGCTTTTAAACCTCTTGGTTGTGGGTTGCACTCGACGGAATATCACATCCATGTGTTCGTGCTCAGTCCATTTATACAACTGGCTGACTCTGTGCTGTTACTGCTTATGCTGTTCTCAGAGGCACAATAAGTTTACTCAGCAGCGTTTATACCGAACGAGGCAAAACAGGCCCTAATGAAATGGTCTGTGTGAAAGGGGGTAGTGTGTCACAATGCAAAGTTTAGTACAGCCGTATTTCCAGGGACATTTCTCTATCCCTTTGGGCCTTACAAGACGAAGCGAGAATGTCAAAATACTAGCAATATTCCAGTATATTTTGATCAGCACTGTCCAAACTAATGTTTGACCCAATTTCAAAGGACTTAAAAAGCAGCCGAAGAAGAAAGAAAATAAATGAAAATGAAATGTTGCTTACTAAGAGTTATTAGTGGTGGAGATCTGGCTCCAGTTCATCTATCAGCTATTTGCAGCTTCCCGGCTTAGCGGGGGAGACCAATGTGATCGGATCATTTACCCTCCTCAGGGTTAGGAAATGGCAATAACATCACGGAACATCAAACGAACCAAGCAAAAAGTACAATTTCTAATCACAGTCTGCTGCCATTTAGACCTAAAACACACTGCAAAGTTAAGAGTGGCTTCTTGGCCAGGATTTCTTTGTGCATGAATGTGCCCTTTCTTGCCTTGATTTTTCTCAGTAACCCTGATGAAAGATCACAGGCTGAAACATGTATATCGCCTTCACAAAAATCTTTCCAATACAGAACGTTTTCTTCAGACTTCATATGAAGACCTTCTGTTACCTTTTGTTTGGTGTATATACCCAGGTAATATATACATCAATTCATTTAGTATGGCCCTACTTTCACTTACAGGATTCACATTTAGCGTTGATTGGAAAGCCAGATGGGAATTTACACAGTTCAAAGATTTGACTATGTGCTCATTACTCATCAGGCAGCAAAAAAAAAAAAGGAGAGGAAGTTGGCAGAGGTTCACATGGTTAGGGCTGTAAAGGAGGCAGTAACAAATGATTATTTCCATTATTCATTATTTTGATTAATCATTCATTCTGTAATTTCCAAAAAATGGTGAAAAAGGAAAGGGGTGATGACTGAAATTTGCTCATATTACTTCTCTTTGGTTTTCTCCCAAGGAGAGTTACTGGGAGAGTTACTAAAAGTTTTGAGAACAGGCATGTCTTTTTCTATCGGACAGCTCTGCTGGCCTCAAAAACTCGAAGCTTGAGGGTGATTTGTATTGTTCTGCTATGTACATATATATATACATACAGTATATATATCTATATACACAGGTATGATGACACTCTGGTCGTGCCCATTATCGAAAATACTCCTGAGGAGAAGGACTTAAAAGACCGGATGGCTCGGGCAATGGAGGAATACCCAGATTCATGTGCAGTCCTCGTCCGCAGACATGGCGTCTACGTCTGGGGGGAGTCGTGGGAAAAAGCAAAGACTATGTAAGCATTTAATATATCCCAGCATTAACCTTTTCAATGTATTTATCATGACGGATATAGCAGTGGATTTGCATAACCATCGTATTTGTAAAAAAATCCATGTGTTTTTCTCCTTCAACACTCAAAATATGGCTCCATTTTGTAGGTGTGAATGCTACGACTACCTCTTTGACATCGCCATCCAGATGAAGCAGTGTGGCCTGAACCCCTCAGACCTTCCAGCAGAAGAAAAGGGAATTGTTTGACATTGGTTCACTTGATGCTTTTTAAAGAGACGTTTTTTGCAGAGAGGTCAGTGGAGTTCAATGGGGAGAGCAGACTGCGATCATTTTACTTTCATTCCAGTCTGCTGCAGATTTTTTGAAATTTGATGGTAAGGGCAGATTCGGCGTCGAAGGAGATTGAATGCCTGTGATCTGGAAGCTACGCTGCAAAGCACTGTGGGAGAACTCATCTGGTCCTCAGGTTCAAAAGTGTTCCTGTTTTACGTGTGACTGCACAGAAATCAAAGTCTTTGTGTTTATCAGGCATGAACATACTGATCATTTCAGTTAATCTGTGATGGTGATCAATCAATAAAAGTGGAGAGAATGTAAAACATTTTTTCTTTCATTTACAACAACAAAAACCAAAGTTTTTAACGTGTAAACAAGTTTTCTATTTTGAATACGGCTTCTTTCAAATTGTCATTTAAAGCACAGGTCATGCTGAATGATACCTGGTGTTTTGTCTAAGCTGTGAATCATTTGTGGATCTTTGAAGCCATATATAATTCACAAAACTAGTCAAAAGCGCAGCACACACAGAAATAATGGCAGTCATCTTGTCAAACACACTTCAGTGAAAATAACGTTTTGTTGAGGCGGAACTGGACCCCTGCCGCGTTCACGGATATCCTTCATTCTTTAACCACGTCTCCCACACCATAATAATGCCTGTAGATCCTCACGCAGCATGCCTACAGTTGTACGCATACGCATTAAGCCAGAGTTTTTGGGGGTTTTATTTTGACCAGCTCCTTCTGCTGTCTACATCCCTTTGCTTGCACTGCTGCACTTGCTCATAACAGACTACTGTCATATATGCCGCGGGCTGATTCGAAAAGATTTTCCTTGTTATGGTTAATGTGGATTTTCTGTAAACTCATTTGTTATAGAAATTTAACTCCAGCACCAATGTGACCTTCAAAGGGCACTGAAGCTCACAGTGCAGATTCTTACTGGGAGAAAAAAATTAGAAAAAAGAAGAAAAAAAGAGTCTATTTTAAATTAGAATATTTATACCTACATGCATTTATATTAATATTTATCACCTGTCCGCTAGCAGAGATAAGCAATGTTTGAAATGAAATATGAAGTTTGGACATTGCACCACTGCACTGTTCTCCGTTTTTCTTTTTCTTTCTCCGGCGTCTAGCTTAAACCGATGCCAATCTTTAAAATGCACAGCATGTAACTTTTGCAGCAAGGGCTTTCCCATTCAAAACAATGAACAGTAAACCAAGACATATACTTTGATGTCTTATTGTGAATCCTGATGTTCACAGACGAGGTAATGTTTTAGTGGCTCCTTTCATAGCAACTGGTGACCAAATTAACTACACAGTTTTAATACACGAAATCCTGATAATTGTTCTTTTCTCTGTGTTTGGGAATTGCTGAAACATTTTTAACAATATAAGGACCCTGTTCAACAAAATATGCAAAGTTCTCATCATTTGTAAAGTTGTATAATGGCTCATATCTTTAGGCTTATCTCTGATTTTAATGACAACGCAAAGTTGCCTCCTGTTCCATTAAATAATGCAACGTATGACTCATTATTTGCACACGTACTGCAGTTCTGGTCAAAGGTGGGATTAATGAGTTTGTTTGACTGGTTTAGATTCTAAACTAACTCGTATCTGGGGTAAATAGAAGTCTTGCGTGTACCCCCTCTCCAGTTAAAGCAGAGGCTTTTCCTGGTATTTGTTTGCACTCATTCAAAAAGCTCATTTTATGTTTGCTCTAAAACTTGGTGTTCTACACAGCACGCTGCGTGGGTAGACAAAAAAAAAAAAAATGAATCACTGTTTTTGATCCTGCTTTCCTTCATCACCACAACCATTAGTGGCCTTTTTTTGGAGCACATTATCAGTTGCTGCACAGGGCATCTCATTAGAAGTACTGCAGAAAATGTTATTTTCCTCAGCCTTTTCAATCAGTTAAAGGATGTATGGGGGTTCAAATTCTGTAGTGATGCTCCTGAAACCATAAATTATGTTCAAATTGAATTAATGTATTTGGCATCCATGTCTCAGGAGATAATGAACACTCATCGCTGCACCATATTTTTTTAATGATATTGATTTAAGTGTAAATATGTTTATGATTTTTGGCACTGGTTAGACTTGTGACAAGCCAAACGGTGATACATATTACTATTATTGACATTCAAATGCAAATACTGTAGGTGTATGTGTGTCAGCCCCTTCAGTCGGTCATACATCCAGACACACACACAAAAGCAAACACTTTCCTCTTTCTAATGTATCTCTTGGCTGATGTTTTAAAGAATACGTTTGCATTGTGACATTCTGTTCTTTATGGCATTTTGCCTTTACATTGCTCCAATGAGACGGACAGGAAATATGCATACACAGAAGCTGGCATGATAGAAATGACGGAATTTAAAACAGAACATAGCAGTAATGTAGAGCCATGACCAAGACTTTTGAGAATGACACAAGCATTGGTTTTCACAAAGTTTGCTGCTTCAGTGTTACTATGGTGTACTGAAGTATGATTACAAGCATTTCATAAGTGTCAAAGGCTTTTATTGACAATTACATTAAGTTTATGCAAAGAGTCAATATTTGCATTGTTGACCCTTCTTCTTCAAGACCTCTGCAATCGCCCTGGCATGCTGTCAGTCAAGTTCTGGGCCACATCCTTACTGATGGCAGCCCATTCTTGCATAGTCAATGCTTGGAGTTTGTCAGAATTTGTGGTTTTTTGTTTGTCCACCCACCTCTTGAGGATTGACGACAAGTTCTCAATGGGATTAAGATCTGGGGAGTTTCCTGGCCATGGACACAAAATCTCAATGTTTTGTTTCCCGAGCCTCTTAGTTATCACTTTTGCCTTATGACATGGTCTTCCATCATGCTGGAAAAGGCATGGTTCGTCACCAAACTTCGTGGACGGTTGGGAGAAGTTGCTCTCTGAGGATGTTTTTGGTACCATGCTTTATTTCATGGCTGTGTTCTTTGGTAAATTGTGAAAAAAAGTGAGCCCACACATGAATGGTCTCAGGAGGCTTTACTGTTGGAGTGACACAGGACTGATGGTAGCGCTCAACTTTTCTTCTCTGCACAAGTTTTTTGTGCAATCACAAAGGGGATTCATCAGAGAAAATGACTTTACCCCAGTCCTGTACCTTTTGCAGGATATCAGTCTGTCCCCGATATTTTTTTTTTTTTTTTTCCTGGAGAGAAATGGCTTCTTTGCTGCCCTTCTTGACACCAGGCCATCCTTCAAAGGTCTTCGCCTCACTGTGTGTGCAGATGCACACACATCTACCTGCTGCCATTCCTGAGCAAGTGCTGCACTGGTGGTGCCCCAATCCCACAACTTAATCAACTTTAGGAAACAGTCCTGGCACTTGCTTGACTTTCTGGGGCGCCCTGAAGCCTTCTTCACAACACTTGAACCTCTCTCCTTGACGTTCTTGATGATCAAACAAATGGTTGATTTAGGTGCAATCTTACTAGCAGCAATATCCTCGACTGTGAAGCCCTTTTGGCCACGGCTGTAGTCCTGTATGAGTCATGCAATAGTAGTGCTTGTTACTGCTAAAATTTACAGGAAAAGAGACCAGAAAAGTAGGTCAAACAAACACTTCCATGCAGGAGTTTTGCTGTTCATGAAGTATGAAGTAGTATTTGAAGGTATGTTTCAACCCAAGATCTATTTCTCCGAAAACAAAACCTATCCTTTTTTCAAACATTTCACAACTGTGCGGTTTGGTCACTTGAGCGAGGCTGTAGAATACAGTGGCTTGGGGCATTGTGGAACTTCTAAAATATATCGCTTTAACTAAGCAGTGAGAGGAAGCAAAAACATTCATTTTATCCATTATATTTACACTTAGTCAAAAATTCACATTAGGTATCTACTCCATGTCATCAGACACTCGCAACGACAGTTTGAACGTATTTAGTGGTGGGAAAAAAGTGATTTATTTCCAACTTTCCATCATGCCCAATGTCCTTGCAGTGTATAGCCTTGTCGAGTAAATGGTCATTAGCTAGGAACTCCATACTGGAATAATTTTTGGACCCTTAGAGTTCAGAAAATAGGATTTAGGTCAAAAAAATAGTTCTCTTTTAACTGCAGCAACGTACTTAACTAATGTCCAGAACCTAACCAAACTGAAAGCTTCACAATGTAAACCTAAGACTCAGGTCCAGCACACCTTTCGCCGATACTCATTGACAGATGTCGATGTGTTTTTGGCACTCATTGGCAGTTTAGTTAGTTAGTTTACTAGTCATTTTAGTACAAGCATGATTTGGCTGAGACTTCAGGTCAACCTGTACTTTCACACCCTGGTTTTACCTTTTATAATTTTAAAATCTCCACCGTAAGCCCAGTAGTGATAGTAGTAAGATTAAAACTAAGGTTCATAATTATAATTAATGTAACCCTTTGTATAAAACCACAAGTAGTAAGTTCTCTAGTAAAAAAAAAAAAAATGCTGCAGGGCAAGTGTTTTAGTCATGGTTTAGACAATGGTTCGTTGTGAATATTGTGAGGTGTTAATGGATGGAAACAGTAACTAGAGCTGCACCGTGCCAGACACGGACTTGCACGACTTCTGAAGCATCTAGAACCAAGATTGTTTTAGAGTAACGCAGTGGATTTTTATTTTTATCAGTTATCCAATTAGCACCATCAAAGTCTGAATAAATATTTGAGCTCAAATTACAAGCAGGGAGCTCTTAGAGGACCAGGGAAGCACAAGTCCAGTCCAGATGACTAATTGGCTTTGAAGTGACATTGATTAGAACCCACTGCATCTACTTATTATTAATGATTCAACAAAGATTTGAATACTAATTGTTCCTATATGCAAGTCAGATCAGGTTGCATTTGGGTGGGTGGCAAGCTCCAAAGAACAAATGCGCAGCTTTAAAATGTACAGACAAAAAGAAAACACAATAAATACACACAATGAATCTAAACAAATTATCAGCGTTGGTGAAACGTCATTTAAATTCAGTGCACATCTAGCAAATGAATTACTGATTGCAGTAATTAAAGCACAGCGACCAGGAAAGTTTTTTTATTATGTTTGCCGCCAGGTAACAAAAGAAAATACAGCGAGCGTGTTACTTAAGAGCACGTGCTGGTTCAGGTAGGCTATGAGGCTTTAGCGTCTCTGTCAGGTTTAATTTACAGAGCCACATGCCACACAGTCCAGAGAGTTGTAAGATGTGAATAAATAAGGTGGCTGTAGCTGATGTGAGTTGTTGTTCTACAAACAAAAGTCATCTTCCCACAGTTTCTGCTGCTATAGGTTTCTAAAACCAATTTAAACGGGGGGAGGGGGCGGAAAAAAAAAATCATCCAAATAATTCTTCTAGCATTAATGGTTTGATGTTTGCCAAACTCTAATGTGAATCAGCCTCCTCAACTTATCAGACGAGCAGCAGCACTTTGCTCTGGGCCCTCTCCTCCCTTAATCCTTTCACCCAGGCCTCACTTTGTTTTCATGCCTGCTCTGACTTTCCTGATAGAGTTGTAGAAGACCTCAATCCACTTCCCTAGAAAACCTCTGTGTGTGCCCCCTAAGTTTTTCTGTCTGAAGTGTAGATATATGCAGTTTCAAGTCAGCGGTCAAAACAAGGCATGGTGCCTTGTGCGTAGTTCATTTTTAAACTGCATGAATATTGTATAATGCTTCCTAAAGAACACTTTAAAGAGTCTTTTACTCCTGAAGCTGTATACCTAGAAACTTAAGCTTTTTATTTCAAATTCCTTCTCACCAGAAATATTTTCTTTCCCTGTGGGTAAGTTGGTAAAGTTGGTTTCAGCAGTAGCTTTAATAATGCTAAATTTCATTGCAAACATCCTAACAAGATATTTTACTCTGACCGAGCCAATGTTGCAGCGCAAGAGCTTTGCCACTAAACAGATCAATTCATAACCACTGAAAGGGAAACGCACTATATATACTGTATGTACATGGGACACTACCAGTAAATAAACCGAGATGAAACGAATGAATGTTCCATTCCATTCAGGTCTAACGGAGTCAAGGTGCTGCTGTTGAGCATCACTGGATGGTCTCTGCCACACTAAATGGTACACGACGTGTTAGTGTTAATGTTAATATGGCAGCTGCGAGAAATTCTCTACACACTGTATTTATTCTCCAAACTGATAAACTTTACTGTTTTGTTTTTTTTTTTTAAAAATGTGCTCTTCTTCTGCATTTGATGTCTGCAACATATTCCAAAACAAAGTTGGGGCATTGCTGACACTGTGTTCAGGAACTGAGGCACCACTTGTTACGGTATTGAACGTGAAATTCTTTTCCCATTCACTCTTGATAAGCTATGTTCAATGGAATAATTCACAACTTTTTCTTTAGTCTGATATATTTGGTAGGCTGCTGGAGATGAAACGTTGGATCTTTTGGTGGTAGGGAACCCAGAAGTTGCTGGTTTGAATCCCTGAGCAGATGGTACAGAGGGACAGCGGATAAACGGCTATTTATAGAGGATAGTTTAAAGCAGGGAAATTTGGAGATTTTTTGCTTCTCTTTTACGATTTGAGTCAGTGGAGGACAGGGTAATTTATCCTAAATTTATATAAAATTCATCAGCTTGAACATAATCAATTAAACATTCATTGTCATCTTGGTTCTCAAATCAAATTAAAAAAACCTAATCCAGCGAGAAAGACTTCTCACTACAGCCCATAGTTAGTAGATTAGAGGGATTTATTGACACTGGTGTACCTTTTTACTGAATTTTCCTGTTTGGAATTTGTCTCTTAACATTATCCGACACCTGGGCTGCTGCTTTTGGTTATTTTTTCCCCATAATCTTATTCTTTAAAAGTTGAATCAGTGGTACTTTTCTTCTGGAATAACTTCTTTGTCACTGTTGTTACAGCTTGCATTTATTCTCTGCTTTGTCTCCTCTCCAACTCATTCACACCCTGAAAATGTAAAAAGCTTCCTTGTTGCCTGAGTCTGAGTGAGAATAATGCAGAATTACAGAACTTGTTTAATGTTAATTACAGTTCATGAGGACATTTCACACGCAGTGGGGTTAAGCTGCCAAACTATCAGGCAACATTAACATCTCTGTGATGTAAAGCAGCAGCAAATGAACTGATAGGTTACACAATATTATGAGAAATTTAAAAGCTTCTTTTTGTTTCAGGTTTTTTTTTTTTACCTTTTCAAGAGTTTTTGTGAGCCAATTCTTTCGTTGTCATTTTTTTAATGCCTGTAAATGTCAAATGACCCCCTGCACTCAATCTGTCCAATGACAGCAGCCCAGGAGTGGGTGGAGGTTTGTTGTTCGCTCCGTGTTAATGGTGGCAGCTGCTTCCGAGTCTCAAACAGGCACACAACATTCAAATTTAAAGCGGAATGTGCGCTCAGAGGTTAGTCAAAAGCAAGTCTGAGTAACGAACAGCTGTTAAGGGACAGAAAGGGCATGTAAAGCTCAGATAAGACTACATAAACAATATTTCAGAATTAAAGAGGAGGGTACCGTGGGTTTATGTGCATTTAAGCTCCACTACACTCCTACTCAACATAATCAGATGCAGAGTACAGTAGGGGGCTCTGCTACTCCGTATATGTTTGCCCCCATCCCCCTTGTCCAGGGTCACACAAATACAAAATCAATAACAAAAAACAAATATGACAATTATTTAAATATACCTATAAATAAAATGTGTATAAAAAACAAGGTGAAATAATAGCAAATTAATCAATAAACTCTACATCTAGAGTAACAAAGTCTCAAACAGGTATCATAATAGGACTGTTACCAATTTCAGGTAGCCAATTTGCATGTATATAGCTTATTTATTTGCCGAAAATGAAAGGCCTTCACCTACCTTTTGGGATCTTCCACTCACAGCACGCCTACTTTTTTTTTCTTTCCAATTTTAACAACACCTCCTGCACCCACTGAATAAAGGAAGGCAACCTACTTGCTTTCCCGTTGCACAAAATAAGGCAAATGGAACTTTAATGCTCTGTGTATCTCAAAATTACATCCATAATATCCATAGTATATATGTCAGGGTTGACTATAAGGAACCAATTTTGTATTTTTCAACAAAAACCTAAATGATTTGTGTGCGTGTGTACAAAAATGAGCCTACCGCTAATTATATTTTTGTTCTGAGTAAATTTTATAGCAATTTCCTCAAAACCTCGCATGCACCATATGTTTGCAAGAAAAACACAACATTGGGTACAAAAAAGTTCAGCTTCCTCCTCAGGAACAGAATTATCCACAAGAAAATCAACGGAAGTTCAGTTGTTTTGAAGATAGTGAGTGAGCTCAGTCAGTCAACAGCCTCATTCCAGCATTCCAGCGTTCCAGTGTGCATGAAAATCAGGTTCTGCACATACTGTCAACAGGAATTTTACTTTAGCGGGAACTGATTTCTCAGGTGTAGATGGATTTAAGATACCATCAATCAACCATCAATAGACAGCTATTAAGTTAAATAGAGTTAAACTTCCCTAATAAAATTGGTTGTGAGTGTCAATGAACATTTTTACGGTAGCATTTTATATTTGAATTTAGTAGTCTCTGATGTGTGCATGTCTGACTTCAAACACGTGGGGTTCGTTATAACTTTGAGAACACAGCTTTGACTCTAGCTTTGGGGTTTTTTTTCTCTTCGGCAGAGGCTTTTCCCCCAGGGCTCTGAACAGATCCTCACACGAATGGACAAGAAAGATCATCAGTAAAAATTCAGATCTTATATCGGCTTTTAAGTGCAAATGTTTGGCCATATGTGCCTTTTATTTTGGTTACATACAAGATCTGTCTATATTTAGGAACCAATCAATACAGATTGCTATGAGAGAGAGGATATGTGACACAAGATATGAGCCGGACTCATCATCACTGATGGATAATAATTCCTCAAAATCCCAATATCCAAGTGACAACTAGAGCCTAGACGGCCCAAACTCATAAATTATGGCGGTCCTGTCGACTTCAGAGCGGGAAATGAATTTCAGAATCTCCAAACTAGTGACTAAATATCAGGTCTGCAGTACAAAACAGCGCCACTTGATAATGATGTGAGGTGAGCCGGACACTCTAAAAAGTATTGTATTAATCTACATGAAATGTTGATGTAATGTAACACCCTGAATTAAATAAGCTGGTGTATGTAATATAAATCTGACAGGCTGGTAGACGGCACAGGCCTGCAGTATTTTAGCCACTATATCAAAAGGACATATAGGCAACAGTATAATGTTGAACACACAGTGAAGAATATGCCTAACTGACAGAGATTAAATGGATTACGATCATAAATTCATGTAATGCATCCATACCCATCCTTCATGTCCCATGCAACTGCAGTCGGGACCGCAGTCATAAATATCTACACAAGTCTGCGTCCCTACATGTCTACAACCCTGCTGACATTCTGTATGGTATTTTGAAGTATCTTCAAACGTTTAAATTCTTGGTGAACAAACCAAATCTTTATGCAGATCTTCTTTTTTTTTTTTGTATTCAAAGAAGCATTTATTCAAAAGCTAAGCACAGCTTTCTCCATCCATTCTTACAACCTTGACATAAAATGTGTTTTTTATTATATTTATGTGAACTAAAATTTCTGACTTGGATTATCCTTAAGTTAAACTGCGGTGAACCAAAACCAGGCGTGCACATGAATCAGTTTGCGAAAAAGGTCACAAACTCACAAATTCACAAACTGAAATGCAGAAATGGAATGAACATTCCAGTATGCAAACAAGGTAAATCATCTATTCTTTCATACACTGAGAATTAATGAAGAATTTGCAAAAACAAAATGCCGTAATCAATAGTATTTTCACATTCCTTAACTGAGGATGGGGGGGTGTCTGTCTAATTAGTTCATTCTGCCAATTCTGTTCTTGCTTTATGTTTTAACTGTGAATTGGATTAGCTAATTAATGGTCCCTTAAGGGGCCACAGTCCCGTATAGCCACCTACCAATGTCATGTTATAATCAGCAGAACCGACCTCTGTAGCTTGTGATGGATGCATGGGAATAGACAGATTTGTGACTTAAAACCAGGGCTTTCCATCTGCAATGTTCCCTAAAGCAGCAGTAGTGCCATGAACACAGGAATTACGGAGGAACCTGCAGTAACACTGGCAGTAGCTCATCCAATTAATTTATTAGGCCTCCTCAAACAAGAGTGATACAAGTGATTTTGTGCTAATCATCACTCAATGTCAGCACCCATGGGCAAAAACATAAATTGGCAGCAATGCTAACACTATCTTGATGTGTACCGCTCTCTTAGGTTGTAAAAGCTGTGGTGCTGGGTGTGGCCTCAGATCGGTGAATCATAGAACCAGAATTTCTCAATGAAGGAAAGAGAGTAGTTGTGCCTGCAGCCTCATAAAAGAGTTTGGAAAAGCCAGTCTCACATTGTGTTATGCTCTATCCTGTGCCAGCTGTTCTCGAGACTCCACTAGAATTTAGGATACATAAAACATCAGATTTCTTTATTTGACTTCTATAGGATAGTGCGCATTAAACTTACACCTTATATTTATACATTCACTTTTTGGAATCATATGGGAATCTGTATAGCTATCCTACTGATGTACTCATCAGCATGCTCAGTGAAAACATCTTGCACAGTAAAAGACAGTTATACATTATTCAACAACTTCTTGTTAACTCTTTTCCAAGTGAAGCGAGGGACTGAGGATTTTTTTTTTTTTAAAGCTGTGCTTGAAAAAGCAAGTAGAGCCTCCATGTTTCTGCATATAATCAAATGTTGTGGATAAAAACTGTGTTTGGGCACAGTAACGCAGTCACAATCTCTCTTCTCTTTACTAGTAAAAGGTTGTGGGGCACCAAGCTTCAGCGGTTTTTGGCCTACAGTTGCTTATTTACATGCTAAGACCATACGTTTATCTATAGCAAATTATTTAAAATGTGTGAACAAATTAATCGGATAGACGGACAGCCACTCACTCATTGCTGTCAAAAGAACAATAGGTGAGCGCAGATGAGCACTTGCTGCTGCTGAAATCTTTGCTATGCTCAGCGGCAAGTCGCTAATATTTTCTATTCCCCCATTGTGTTGGGTAAGCAGTGCAACATGGGCTTCTACAGCTTTCCTCACAGACGACAGCTGCCTGTTGCATCTGGCGATGATGCTAATTGGCGACAAGAGCAGCAAGAGCGAGCCAAAAATGGCAAACTTGCAAGCCATAAATCCAAATTATATGAGCCGAAAACTGGTGAAATGATGCGTAGCCTTAGGAAGAGGGATCCCTTCCACAAGTAGGTTATTAAATCCATGGTCAATAAAGAATACTGATCATAGCAGCTTTAAAGTGCTGAAATGTGTCGAAAATACTAGATGGTGGAGAACAGCTTAAGTAGCCTGGTTTATGGAGGAAAGAATGGAACTTTAGCATGTTCAAACCGAGCAAATGTGCAAATTATCTGCTCTCTCATTTTATATCATTACACATCGTTCAGCCGTAATAATATAACCACTTGTCATCACAATGGCACCTGTCAGTGAGTGGGACACATAAGGCAGCGAGTGAATATTTTCTCTTCAAACTTGATGTGTACAGTATGTAATAAGGCAAATGGGTAAGCATAAGGATGAGCGACTTTGACAGGGCCCAAATCGTGATGAGCATCTCCAGAACTGCAGGTCATGTTAGGTGTTCCAAGTGGTTGGTTGTGGATGCCCAAGGCTCATGGATGGGTGTCGGGAGTGAAGGCTAGCCCCAGTATTCTGATCCCACAGAAGAGCTACTGTTGCGCAAATTTCCCAAAGGTTAATGCTGCTTCTGACAGAAAGGCGTCAGAGCACACTGTGCATCGCAGCTCGGTGTGTGCAGGGCTGTGTTTTGGCACCATGCTGACCCCTGCCCGCTGCTAAAAGTACCTGTGGATATGTGAGCATCAGAAATGGACCACTGAGCAATGGAAGAAGGCGGTCTGCTCTGATGAACCTTTTGTTTACATTATGTGAATGGTAGTTCAGCTACCTGGGAAAGAGGCGGCACCAGAATGGGACGGGAAGAAGACAGTGTGAGGCAATGAGATACTGGGAAACTTTGAGTCCTCCCATCAATGATGATGTTACTTTTTTCAGGTACCCCACTGTTGCATACCAAGTAAACCCTTTTATATACCATTTAATTGCCCTGCCAAACTGCAAAGTGGTTAAGAAATGCTTTGAGGAACATAAAAAGTTCAAGGTGTTAACATAGCCCCACAATTCCCCAGATCTCAACCAAGTCAAGCATCTGTGGGATCTGCTGGACAAGCTAGTCCAGAACTCTAATTCATGGAGGCCTCGCCTTGCAACTTGCAGGACTTGAAGGATCTGCTGCTAATGTGTTGTGTAAGAAACCACAGCACACCTTCACAGGTCTTTTGGAGTACATGCCTCCATGGGTCCGAGCTGTTTTGTTGGGACTAACAAAATATGAAGTAAGGGATTATACTGTAATGGCTGATCTGTTGATATGTTACTTGAGCAAACCAACCATTCAAAGACTGTTTCCCATGCACGACGAGAACAACAAAGCTTTCAGTCAGAAACACAGCAGACGGCTGAAACGTTTGAGCTCGCAGCCTTCTTCTTGTGAGACACTAATGATAAATCTACTGCACACTGTAGAGTAAATCTATTTGGATATACCCGAGCTGCATAAACTGCCATTTCAGAAAGAGGATATTAGATTTATTAAGCGAGTGTATTGTATGAGCCTTGGGATTCCTCCTCCTGACTCATTTAGCTTCCCGGGCTTGTGCGTCACTTGCCTCCCCCTCATCTCCTCCCCCAATTGGAGCACAAGGTTCTGTCATGCAAACTACTTTTTGCCAAATCAAATTTGAATGGATTGGAGGGATGACAACCATTCCCAGTGAATGGATTTGCAGGGGACTTAGTTCCTTCCTGGCACACATCCCTGCTTCGAGGAGCAGCAAGTAGACATGGTGCCTATATAGCCGCAGACACCCATTGCTCCTATCTTGGTTAAAATGTTGTGCATTCCTACAGTGCATTTCATACATAACATGATTGGAACATCCGGTGGAGATCTGGCAAACTTGTTTATAATCCAGTTACCTCCGCATCTAGATTAAACGACGTGTGTGCCAAGTAGATGTAGTATGATACATTCATTTACGCTTATTTTGTTCTTATTTAGTTTTATTTTCCTTGACATCTAAGAAATAGAGGTTTTCTCTGGTGAAATGATTGGATTACTGCATTTTTGCATCCCTTGCTTCAAAGATAAAAGGGCTCGCTGAAGATGCGGCCATAGAGATGCCCTGCCAGTGATTTAACAACTCCTCATTTCAAACAGGGAAATTTGACTCTGACTGCTTCTGAAGTCAGACCTTTTGAGACAGCCAGCACTGTTCACTTGAGCACGGCTAGTGCTTTTAGTTCTGAGCCGGCTGACAGCTTCCCTGCTGTTCTGCAGCACAACATGAAAGCAATATGTTAGCCTTGCTGAGCTGTCACATGTAGGCCCTATAAGCATGTGGCTGCCCCACAGCTTTCTGCTTTTTTTCTGCTCATTTGAATTCTTGTTAAGTGTAGCTGTTGAAGGTTCCCTATAAATAGCTGGCTGGAAACATGATGATTTTTTGATGCCCTCTGCTGGCGGCATGTTGTTGCTAATTGATGCTTGTGAAGCTTTATTTACATAACGCTGTGTTCTACTTTACCACTTAACTCTGTTTTAACACCGCTAAGAGATTGAAATGAATTTTTAAAAGCGGCTGAGAACGCAAGGGGAAGCCTTTAAAGTGTCCACACTTCATTTCAAATTTAACTGACTGTGCTTTTTCAATCACAAATGAACACACACAGCACAGAAAATATGACAAAACAAGCATAAGGGAAAAAAAAATAAGAATATATAGATTTTTATCACAGCATAGTGAAACAGGAAAAAACGAAATAGGGTATTTTTGAGTTGGTTGGTTCATTTTAGTCGGCGCTCACTACTGGACTCTAACGAGGCAGTGCTGTTGCTATAGAGCTGCTGATTCATGGTAACAGGAGGCAAATCTGTCAGTAAAGTGGAAATCTTGTGTCCTTTAAAGGTGTGTATTAACATTTCCACACAGGTTAATGCACATTAAAAAAAATCCTTTCCTGTCTTTATGAGAGATCAGTGAATTTGAGTTCAATCCGATTTAAGATATAAATGAAGTATTTATCCAGACAATCTGTTTTCAGGATTTGGTAACCCTTGAAATGGTCAGTAGTGACATTAGCTCAGTCACTTGTCAGCCAGGACACATTATTAGCTCAATATTTGTTTTGCCACAGGAGCTGGTAGGTATTTACTGGAACAGGCTGTTATATCCACACTGTTTTGTTAACATTAGGCATTTACAAACAAACTCTGCAGCATGAAGCATAATTAGCTTAGCAATAATATCACTATCCATGGAGATGGAACATTTTCCGTGATGGTGGACATTCCCAAACGCATCACAGAAGCCACATTCTTCTCCATGATCCGCTGCTGAAAAGATGAATGAATGAGATCATTTCTCGACAGGTTGGCTGATAATAATTTTCCTAATGAGTTGTTAGAATCTGCAATTGTGAACCCATGACCGTTATCATGGACAATTATTGGATGTTTGTGTGTAACTCAGCAACTAGATATACACATTTAGAAAATGTATACAAGTTTGTGATAAACATGAGTATTTTTGTCTAATTGATCTACTTTGTCATTTATAAACACAACATTTGCTGCTTTCAGCCTCTCAAGTGTGAGGCTGTACAGCTTTTTATTGATGTATGTAAATCGGTCTGTTAGTTTGGCGAAAAACAACAAATAAACGACTTACATAAATGAACGAGTGTCCCTTTTAATAATGACGTGAGAGAAAACAAAATCATGTTTGCAGACAAAATGCTACGCAAATATGTGTGCTACGACACAACAGAGAGGTTTCAGTGCTGCATCTTCATTAGTTTGTCAGAAACTCTGAGTGGGTAATTGCTGAAAATACTAAAGTGCTATTTTCACATTGGACATGACTACGACAGCCAGGCAGAGCAGAGATCCAGTACAAAGTAGAGTGGGGGAGAAAGGGCATTCTGTATTACACCTTTAATAAAAGGAGGAAATACGCACTCCACTAGTGCTTCATCCTTGTGAGAAATAACAAGGATCAAAACACCAGCACCCACAGATTATGGCTGATTGCAGTTTTTGCAAGTGTTTTGAGATTCATCGTAGCTTGCGAAATAAAAAAAATGCGCCAGAGGACTGCAGAGAATCTTCAGTGGCCATTTTCTTTGCAAATATATGCAAATCTTACACGCACGTCGTAATTTTGTCCACTTTGTTGTATTTTTGGGTTGCGTTATTTGCCCTACTTTCCTCAGCATCAGTTTGGCATGCTGAAGCAGCCCCAGTCTCTGGCAGAGACGTGCCTCGTTCTCTGAGGCTCCCTGCCAGCCTTTCCAGGGCCGCAGTTAAACACAGTAGGGATGGGGCCCTCGCTTGTCCAAGCTGTGGAGCGTGATCTGCTCCTCGCTGTCCGCAGGGAGCAGATCACACTCCATGCATGTTCTTTAAACTGTGGATTTAATGAGCGTGCCGCAGGATTCATCGTTAAGGCTGGTTTGACTCAAGTGTTTCATAATAGCAGTGATCGCTCGAGAGAAGCCGTGCCAGGAAAACGCGAACACACTGGAAAAGAGAAGCGTTGGAGGCATTAATTCTTGACACACTCAGTCCACCTCGCTGGTTGGTAAATTGTTGAATCAGGAAAGATACGTGCTTAGCTATTCCACAGCGGTCGGAGGGGGAATTAAAAATAGATGGATCTCAGATCTGAGATTTCATTGCGCCTAATGTGTGAAAAGCAGGTCAGAGCATCTGGCATCCTGATAGGGAGAATGACCAGCCTTGACTTTAGGGGTTTTGAACAAACATCAGATATTTTAGCTTTAGATGAGTATTCAAATATGTTGTGATCTCAACCTCTAGAAGTATGTTATTGAGACTGTGAGGCGTATATGCAGATGAGTATCTTATTTCCCACTGAGGGGAAATGATAAAAATCCAATACTAAACCTAAAAGTCTGCTGCTTTACTGGAGTAATACTAGGCCTTGCAGAGTGCCACAGACGGCTGCAAAGCTGAGGTAATAATTTAGACGTGTCGCCAGAAGACAGGTCTTACTGAGCTCTTAGGAAACCATGACGGCACCTCATCCCTCATCTGTCATCCCCCCTTCAGACCATCTCCTGGGCCCGGCTGGAGAGAATCCTCCATCTCTCCCTTGCCCGCACAGACAGACACGCATACGCTCAAATATGATGGATGAGATGAGAACGAACACAGGCCTTACTCTTTCAGCAGAGCATGACTCCATTTACACCTCCGACATTACCGGGGAGCACCGTCTGGCTGCTGGACCGCAGTGTCGTCCTTAGCCTGACCGGTTTTCAGAACAAATGCAGACAGATGTCGGGCGCGCTCCGCTCCATTTTCACTCTTGTTCGGGACGGAATAAATCTCAAAGCTGGTGGTAAAGTGGATACATCTGTTTCAGAGAGCTGGTGCTACTATAATATATATATTTTAAAAAATGTGGGTCACAGAGCAATCTGCTTCACAGCTATTTGACTCTAATCTGTCATGAAATCAGCTTTGGAAGACCAGACTGAGTGCAGCACTGTTTGAATGTGTAGAGTTTGGGCCAGTATCTGTCAAAAGTGATCTCTTGTTCTTTGGATAAGAGAAGCGATAGTAGCCTGTATTATCGTATTTAGAGTTTCTCTACTCTAATGTTCTCATACAGTACAGATGCAGATAAAATATGTGAATAATAACTATTTTTCCATGCAGCCAACACTTAGTTATGATTTCTCTCTCTCTTTAAAATCATGAATTAAATAGTGCTTTCACTTGTCACAGTGAGGCACCTTGTTTGAATTTGGCTTTGTGAAATAGAAAAAGAAGTTCTGTAACAGTTTCTGAGATGTGCCCTCGTTGCAGTTTGTTTCATATTTAATATATTTGCTTCCCCCATTTTTATGAAACCTGCAGACTCCACGGGAACGTTATTAGGTCAAAGATACAGTAACATGAGTGCTAGTGAGTCAGCGAAAAGGTGTGGAGGGATGTTAATTTAATGTGAACTTTCACTTTCACATCTGGAAACGCTAATCTGCACGTTCTGTTTAAAGGCAGGTGGCCAGCCGGTTCCAGATTTACTGGCACTCTGTTACCCCACTAGAGTCCCTGTTCAAAGCGGCGTTAATGCTGAAGCCACAGTGGTACACCTTTCAAACAGCAGCAGCAGCAGCAGCAGCAGCTAATATTTACAGAAAGTGACAGTGCACACTGCAGCGTGCTGAGTTTATTCAGTGGGACATCAGAGTACCGTGCTGACACTGAGCTGACAGAGCTGTCTGTTGTGCTGATGCTAATAGGTTTGATCATTTATAAACAAGGTATATCATGCTCCACAACTGTTCCCCCTTTATGTTGTCAAGTAAATATTTAAGCTAATGTTGCCAAGCATTGAGCAATTTTGCATTCGACTGATTAAGAGATAAAGGAGCATACTAGCTCTGTGGAAACGGCTGATAGAACAGTTCAAACAATGTCTTACTCACGTAAATACGAAGAAGTAAACACACCAATATTCATTATACAGTGATGAAACGTCACAGAATTATCTCCTAATTAGCTTCCTAATTAGCTCCCTTTGGGTCATTTGGTCACAGCTAATCAAGTTTAGTCAGGAAGACTATTCTTTTCAAGGCTGGGATTGTCTCATACCAGCCTGACATTCATTCCTCACACATGCACACTCATAATTTCCTGCTTTCATTGTGTGGGGCCATCTATTGAGATATCATCAGCTGGTCTCATCTATCCAATAGCACAGAGATGCACCTTCATCATAAGGCGTTATACAGCTGCCCTGTCGAATATGTCTCGGTCTCTGCTTTCAGTTGGTTCCAGCCACTGTTTTGCGAGGCCCTCCAGCTCGCCAGCACTGCCAAGTCTTCGCAGATTCATCATCAGCCCTTATTTGTGGCCATCGGCCACTTTTTCTTATGTGGGCCCCCCGCCCCCCGCCAACACCACCACCAGTGTTTGGGCGCCGTGCAAAATCTCCCCCTAGAGTGTATGTGCAAAATACTTTTTGACAAGACTTGATTTTACACATATCATCTTTGACAATAAGCGTTATCTTCACTCTCTTGTCTCTCCTGATTAATATCTTAGTGTCCTCGTGTGCATGGACAGATCTGAGGCGAGCTGGGGAATTAATAGTGGAATTATCAATGTTTCAGGGCACTCTCACATTCACATGTTCATACCCATTATTTTTTCACTTGAGTACTCAACCACTGATTATGTTCATATTGTATGTGTGATTATTCTTTCGGCCAGTGAATGACGGTGGTGTGCTGCTTTATCCAAAGAACAAACTGTACTGTTTTTAGTACATGTGCTCTGAGAAATTCAAGGCAGCAAAACAAGAGTAATTGAATCCCCACCACAGTAGCAGCTTATCAAATACTCACAAATATGATCAAAAATAGGTAAAACTTACGACGCATTCATTGAAATTCATTGATAGGAGTGAATGCACTGATAAACATTTACTAACAGTCAATGAATGTGCCAACTAATCATTTGCAAACGATCTTCATGTTAACCACGATACTAATTCCTACTTTGTTCAAAATGGTTCTAAACCGTGCTATTATGTGTCATTTAAAGGGTCCATGTTTTCAAAATTATAACATGGGTCGGAATAATCAGCGGTTAATACGGGTTAATTCATGATTTATGGTATTTAAGTCATGCTTATTCTGTGTTCTTATGCATTAATGAAGTGTTACTTAACATATACGTTTTCATCTTTGTAAAATGGGTCACAAAGAGCATTAATAAATGGTTAATTAAAGTTAATAAATGCTTAATCAGGATTAGGTTTATGTAAGGGTTTCTTATTGTGTTATTTAACTCTTATTTAATGGTCATAACTTTGTTAACAAACGTTGATATTATGTTTGGAAACTACTGAATAAGTACCTTGGTTAATATGAGGACTGGTTGTAAGTGATTACATGACACAGTCAATAGCTTTTAGTAAATGCTTAGTACTGCATTAACTGGAGTTAATTAAAGCAACCTTACTGTAAGGTGTTAACCAAAATAGTGAGTTTCAATACAACTATTATACATGCCTACACAATCTGTCTTTTACAAAGTGAAAGACACACTGAAAGCAGATTTTTCTCCATAAATATTCACATTCAAATATTACCAGTTTGCAACACACATCAATGTCACCTCTCAAGAATGGCCCCAAAGAGGGATACAGGATAATCAGACATTGTAGTATTTCTGGCATACTTTTGACATTACTATGGAAGTATGGGTATGGGTGGATCACATCCTTAGTGCAGAAAGCTCCTGAATATTAAAATATCTGCTGACCAAAAGCTCGACCAGTTTGTCCATATAGCTGGAACAACTGGCAATTAAAGGGAACCAAAATGGAAGTGAACCATGTTTTCCATTAGAGGCGTCTCACTGTATCCTAAGATGATGAAAACGCTGTCAAATCAGTTGGGTTATTCATCCGCAAGACTGTTTATCCTCAACAAGCAGGTACTGCAGCAGTACAGAGTCAACAAAACACACAGATCTCATCAAATCTTTGCGCACCGCCCCGTGGACTGTGTCCAATACCAAGAATGTAAGGAAGGTATTTCCCATCACCACAGCTTTTAACTGCTCCAACAGAGCCTCTTTTATTTTAAATTAGTGGTTTGTGTTTATTGTGAAAACCAAAAACCAAATTTTCTTAATGAGAATTAAGAAAATAAGAATTAAGAAAAATACACTTTCAGCAATAAATGTATAAACAAAGTATCTTTATATCACGACTTTGCACAGTGACGCTTAAATATTCATATGTGGGAGTCGAGAGAAAACAAAATAATATTTTTGACTGGTGGAGGACTTGAATAGATCAATGTCATGTAATTGCATTCCATATGTTAATAAATGTCTGATGCACAATAAGACTGAGTCGAAGCCCAGCTGGCTCACTTCCAAGACAAAATAAAATATAGGACTGAAATTATGACTGAGAGAACACATCTACAGCACGAAAGTATTTTCACAGCTATGTTTATTGTGGATGTGAACAGCAAGTGGAATGTGCTGTGGCCTGAAAAGCGGAGCAGGCGCTGCGGTTATGTAATGTTGACTCTTCAGGTACTTTACACGCAAAACGCTCATTTAGCCATGTGGATCATTTCTGCCATATTATAGCAACTGAGAGGTAAAAGGGTGTAAATAAAATTAGCATTCTGTAAGCTGTGGATGTGAAAACTTACCATAATATGTAGTTTTATGTGCACAAAATGTATTAACGTGACTGCCTACTCTTCCGTTTTTTTTCCATGCTTTCTAATAATCCACCTTTTGTTACCTCCAGAAGATAAACCTCCTTTGGTGCCCTTAATAAATTGTAGCCAAAGAGCTAATTAAACTTAAGGTTCACCATTTTCTGCACAACACATACATTCCACTCGTTATATCAATAAAAAAGCCATATAACTCATACGCGGATCAGTTGAGATTAACAATAATGACATTTAAAACATTTTGTTGTTGTTGTTGTTGTTGCTTAGACTGCTCCTGATCAATTATAGCTTGCCTCATTTTGCCACAGATTAAATCAGTTTACCATGGAGTTTAACACGGCTTTCCTGTTTATTCAGATATGTATTTATTTGCTTCTTTTTTTATGTATATATTTATTCTTTTGCTGATCCGGCTCTTATCGATTGGCTGCACTCTGTTGCAGCTGCGAGAGATGGGTAGGTGGTGCGTGGGCGTTTTATGATCCGTCCTCATCCTCTTTCCATCCTGTAAAGTGCTTAACGACAATCAATCTTAACTCCCCTCCTTAGGAGACAACGTCGACCATGAGGTTGGTATTGATCCGCGAAGAGGCCTCCAGGTGCTCTTTAGTCATTCCACAAGCCTCACCCACTAGCCCACGGAGAAAAATACTGATTTAGAAGGAATCGAGTCACGTAGAAGCCATAACCTCTATTAATCAAATTAGTTGGCCGTTGAAGAGAGCAGTTAGATCAGTTGGTTTCATAATGAATTGTGCTGCCTGTCTGATTGTCACATAGATTTATGCCTCAGTCGCCATTTGCGGGCGAGTATATCCTCCTTCTGACATCTGAATTAGGCTCGTGTATGGCAAAAAGACTCCAACTTCAGAGCTCGCGTATCGATTAGTCCAACCTGATCATATCTGCCGCTCATCCACCATTTTATAGGACTTCAGAAGCGAGAAAATGGTCTTGTTAAAGTGACAACTTTATGGTCGAGACATATAACGAGCGCCCACTACTACCAGATGTGTTGGGTTTTTTTTCTAAATCTAAACATTGATTTTAAGATATATTTGCTAAAAGACTCAACTTTCAGTACGACTACTTAATAATCAGCGTTGCAGAAGAGTGGCTTAGGCTGTAAGAGGCAATCTACAAATGGAAGATCACTACTTGGGTGTTTTATGACACCCACTGTTAAGTCTGATTATGAAAGACATTGAACTGCCAACGCAGGAGCACCACTGATATCTTTAGCTGCGGCTCTGGCTTTACACTGATAAATAGAGGTGTCAGTCAGCCTCAAGTAAATGTGGAAGGGGACAATTTCCACCTTACACCTGAGTGATATGTCACAATTTTATAAATCCTACATTATGGGAGAAAAAAAATCTTATAGAGTTAGGTCCAAAAGTATTTGGATAATGGACACCGTTTTTATAATTTTGCCTTTATACACCACCAATGTATTTGAAACAAAACTATAAAGATGGGATCAAAGTCCAGACTTTCAGCTTTAATTGAAGAGGTTTCACAAACATATGGCATTCACCACTGAGGAATTAAAGCCATTTTATACAAAGTACCTCCATTTTCGGGGACTCAAAAGTATATGGACAAACTAACATAACTGTAAATATAAACATAGTTTTTAATACCTATTGCAGTAATTGACTGGTTGAGGTCTAGAGTCCGTGTACATCACCAAATTCTGAGTTTCTTCCCTGGAGACACTTTGCCAGGTTTGTACTGTAGCCACCTTCAGTTTCTGCTTGTTTTATGGTTGTATTTGCCTTTAGTTTTGTCTTCATTAACTGAAAATCTGCTTTATTTGGTTGAGATCAGGTGACAAACTTGGCCACTGAAGAATAATCCCTTTCTTTGCCTTCAAAAAGTCTTGAGTTGCGCTCTGAGTATGTTTAAGGTCATTATACAGCTACACTGAAGTGCCATCCTATGAGTTTTGTAGTATTTTACTGAATGTGGGCAGAGAATATAGCCCCTATACACCCCAGAATTCATCCTGATACTTCTGTCAGCAGTCACATCATCAATAATCAACAGCAGTGAGCCGGTTCCACTGGCAGCCATACATGTCCATGTTATAACACTGCCTCCACCATGTTTGTCACATGTGGTGTTTTGGATCATGAGCTGTTCCTTTCCTTCTCCACACTTTTCTCTTCCCATTATCCTGATACAAGATCTCTTGGTTTCATCTGTCCAAAGAATCTGATTTCAGAACTTGGGAGCATTTTTAGATTCTTTTCTGACACTAACCAGTGTTTTGTTTTGGGTTTTTTTTGCACCTTGTTGTAAATGCTCTGTGTTAACATTCATGAAGGTGTCTCTTGATTGTAGACTTTGGTACGCCTACCTTCTCCAGAGTATTGTTGACTTGTCTCCATGTTGTGAAGTGGTTTTTCATCACAAGGAATGGATTCTCCCTTCATCCATTTCTTTTTTTTTTATGTTGTTTGGCTCACCAGTGCGTTCTTTCTTTTTAGGAATGTACCAAATTTCTGATTTAGCCAATCCTAAAGTTTTTGCTCTCTCTCTCTGATAGAGATGGCCTTCCTCACTTGCATTGATATCTCCTTGGACTTTTTATTGATGCTCCAGTCAAACAGTTGCCAAATGCAATTCAACACCTGACGTCAACTCCAGACATTTCTTCTGCTTCATTTGTCACAAATAACAAGGAAACAGACCACTCCTGGCCATGAAACCACTTGACAGTCAGTTGTCCAAATGCTTTTAAGGCCCTAAAAATAGAAGTACTTTGTAAAAAAAAAAAATGGCTGTCTTTCCTAAAGGGGAAATGCCATATTTTTGTGAAACCTCTTAACTCAAAGCTGATGAAGCTGGACTTCGCATCTTGATTGTTTTATTTCATTGTATGGAGGCAAAATGATAAAAACTGTGTCACCGTCCAAATATTTCTGGACCTAACTGTATCTAAGAGGTATCAAAATACTCATCATTTCAACCTTTAAGAGCTTTTCTCAGTGAAAACTTTTTCCGATGTGTCGGTCTCAGGACCGCACCCCACAGAACAGACATGACAAGCTACAGTAATGACCGGATTTTATCGTTTCTCACTGCTGACTGGGCTGAGGACCCTGGGAACAGCCATAACTCACTGGGTTCCAGTTTGCTTTGCAGTGTTTAAGGACACGTTAAATTGTCCATAACTGCTGCCGCTGTACACACTTCAGTTAATGCATTTATATTAATCATTATCCTGATGTGTAACTCTGTCTGAATCGCTTCTACGGTAGAGTTTCTCTTTTTATTAAGATTTAGTGTTTATGAGCTCTATACTGTTTTACAATGTCATAACTCTCAGGAAAATCAAATAAGATGAATAAAAATTTTACCATTTCAGAAGCCTCTCCCTCTCTTCTTGTTTATGCTAGTAAGGCTTACTATGATGCTTTATAGAAATCTGGGAACCAGGACTTGGTACATTCTTTTGGAGGTCGTTCAAATTCAATGGGGATGTAATTAATCAAAATAATGTATTCGGGAGGAAAAACAAACACCCTGTTGGACCGCGGTGGTGAACAATGATGCAAACAAGGTGCATATTTGACTATGTGCCAGTGTGTCCATAATACAGAAGGGGAAAAGGCTTTGAATGACTATTCATTGTTTTGTCGCCTCAATTAATTTGGCCCAGAACCCATGAGAAGCTACAACATTTTCACTTCATTGCATTTCACAAAATGTGAGAGTTTGGCCTGAAGCTCTTTGTAAACTATCTACCAGAAAGACTTTAAAGTCCTACTGTCTCTGCAGATATCGCCACAATGAATAAACATATTATGCAGTTTAAGACTGACAGCCTTGCAAATCTGGCGAATGCCAAGTAGCCCAGCCCATCTTTTATTCATATTTTTTTTCTTTTTTATTGTATGGCAATGTGCATATAAATAAGTATTCCTGTCGATATACCAGAGTTAGCCGAAAGGCTACTTTTGATCTGGAGTCTCTGGCCAGATGTTGCAATTGACTTGTGGGCCACACGGTGGGAAATAAAATTGACCTGGCTGCTGTGTTCCAAGTGTTATTGGAGAAGTTAGTGTGATTAAAGGTTTCACCAAGTGTCAATATACTTTAAAGCAGGTTCAAGAGCAACTATTGTTACATCCCTCACCCACTTCACTGGAGACTGCCAAACAGAGGCTCACAGCCCTGGCTACCCGCCTGGAGAGGTACACCAGAGAGGTGGAGGCTCGGAGGATAAACAGGATGTTCACCACTGAACCATCCTAAGTGCACTTTCAGTGGGAGGGTAATAAGATGAAAACAAACCAACGCAGGGGTGAGACTGAACAGTACTGGAAGAGAATATGGAAGAAAGAGGCATCACATTAACACCATTGCTGAGTGGTTGGCGGAATTGAGAGCCATTTCCCAGAACAATACCCAGTAAACATCACAATGGCAGACAACACAGAAAGAGACTCAAGGATGAGGCCCTGACATGATGACATGCAGCTACAGGCTAATGAAGCTAACTGCACTCCATTCACGACATGAACAAGAAGGACACTCAGAAGGGAACAATTCCATCCAATTATCGGCCAACAACTTTCCCTTGCACAACACGGACGTAGGGATGGTTTGTAGAGCCGTATTCACATCCTCTAGTAGACTTTCAGAGGGTACTTCTCAATTAAGCCTTGGTAATCATTTCTGAGAGTTCCATGTATCGCTGTTAGCTATGATCTTCATTCTCAGGTGAGCTGACCTTGTGTTAATGTCATCCAGGCTTCTTGTTCTTGGGGCTTAGAACCCAATCTCGGAGAGTGGGGGTGATGAAATCCCCTCGCGACCTGTCGTCCTGGCGCCCCGTTTGCCGTAGCATCGTTGTTGTATCTCTTCGATCTCTAGGTGTGATAGGAGCCGTTGATTGCGGACATTGAAACACTGAGTCACAAGTTGTTTGTTCGTTAGCTTGGATATTGGGTTTCAAAGCATCCATAGGTCCCACATCCGCTACAAGTATCCGTTCTGACTGGGGTTGCTGGTACAGTAGCATTGCATTAATCTCGCGTAGTCACTCCTAGTCCTTGAATGTCTTACTCCAGTAGCCCACCGCTCATAAGGCTTCCGTGGTTCCTCAACACCTGACATCTTCTTCCCGATGTTACTATCACTTGGCATTGCTACATCTACCACTACCACCTTCTTATCCTGCTTGTCGACCACCACGATATCCGGTTGATTAGCCACCACCATCTTATCGGTCTGGATCTGGATGTCCCACAGGATCTTAGCTCGGTCATTCTCAATCACCTTAGGAGGTGTTGCCCATTTTGATCCTGGAACCTCCAGCCCATACTCGGCACAGATGTTTCTCTATACTATGCCGGCCACTTGGTTGTGACGCTCCAAGTTTGCCTTACCTGCCTGCATCTTGCACCCTGCTGTTATGTGCTGCACTGTCTCAGGGGGATCCTTGCACAGTCTGCACCTTGGGTCCTGTCTGGTGTGGTAGACCCCGGCCTCTATCAATCTGTGTTCAAGGCCTGTTCTTGTGCTGTCCCTGAGACCAGCCTTCTCCAGCCACTGGTATGTTTTCTCAATATCAGCCACTTTCTCTATTTGTCGGCGGTACATCCCGTGCAGGGGGCTTGTCCCTCCATGATGGTCCCTCTTCTTCTTCCTTCTCCTCACTGGGTTTCTGCCGCCTGAGGCATTCACTTAACAGGTCATCAGTCAGGGCCATCTTCCTGATGTATTCTTGGATCTTGGTTGTTTCATCTTGAATAGTGGCTCTGACGCTCACTAATCCTCAGCCTCCCTTTTTCAGCTTAGTGTACCGCCTCAGGGTGCTGGACTTGGGGTGAAACCCTCCATGCATGGTGAGTAGCTTCCTTGTCTTGATATCAGTTGCTTCTATCTCCTTCTTTGGCCAAGTTATTATACTAGCAGGGTATCTGATGATGGGCAGGGCTCAGGTGTTGAGGGCTCGGATCTTGTTCTGATCATTCAGCTGACTTCTCAGGACCTGCCTTACTGTACATAGATACTGCCTTACTTTACGTAAGATATATATATATACAGTATATATTATTTTCTGCTACTCAGAAGTAGTCTTTTTTCAGCATTTTGTTTCATTACGAAAGAAAATCGGAATGAAGCTTTTTGTATTTTCAGTCATGAAAGGGATAGAGAAAACAAAGTGGGGTGATAGTATAACCAGTTGGAGGAGGTTGTGTGGTAGTCAGCCAAGCAGACTTTGACTCGAGACTGGGGTTTATGTTGTGTGTGCAAAATGATGAAGATATTGAATTGTTATTTCAATGAAAAAAAAAATAAGCGCGTTGATAATGATATAAAATTCCTATTTGTAATTCATCTTCTGTAATATCTTGAATTCATTTTGTTGCCTAAACTACCCAAATAGATCCCATAGGTGGTGTGACTAAGATGTGACTATATGCCATCCCATGAGACTCATGTTGCAGTGGTGAAACAATAAATAAATAAATATTAAGTACACAGGTGATGTGAAAATAATAGACAAACTGAGAAGATCTAACTATTTGATTCTATTATGCAGTAGCGACATTACAAAGAAAAATCCTGCATATAACACAAAAAGACATGTTAACTCTTGATACGTAGGTGTATTTCCACTCTGGTTGCAACTTATCTTTGCTTCAATTAATTCAGTGCATAAAAGAATTTATCAGCAGTGACAAATGCTGAATTTATTGAATGAAACTTGTCAAAGCAGGTCAAAAGGTCAGTGAAAGTCATTAACACAAAGACTGTGAATACATGTTGGGGTTTTTTTTCTAACCTAAATACAGATCCTTTTGCGGCGTATTTGAGCATAAAAGACATGAGAGTACTGCATTGGCATACTAGATGTACTTGATACTATCTCCAGATAGCCTGTTTTTGGTGTAGTGAAACAGAAATATTCCTAAAAGGCTTTTCTTCCTCAAACATGTCGGAATCTTTTTCCCGATTATTTCGTATCACTTTAAAACAAAAAGGGGTCATTGTGCCCAAAGGAGCATCTTTAACTGGCACCTTTCTTCTTTAGAGAGGAAACATTTATTGCCATCACAACCATTTCGCCCGCTGAGCTATTTTTTTTTCTTTAATCCACAAAGGGGCTTTAGTGTAATATGAATACACGGAAATGCCACCTCAATTATCTGGAACGGCTGTAATGAGAGGAAACAGGGTCCATTAGGTTTCACCCTCCTACGCTGCTTACTATGATCACAGAATACTAACAAAATAAAATTTAATATTAGTAAAAAATAAAAATAAAATAAAACACCTGGAGGTTTATCCTGGTAGATTCTATTGAGCCCCAGGAAATAACAAATTAAAAGTGGGAAGGCATACGTTAATCCTCACTCATGCGGTCTCAATATATAGACAGGTGGAGTGAAATAATAGAAATAATAATAATAACAACCATAAAAATACTGCGAATAAGGGGACAGTGTTTGGCCCGGTTAGTATGAAAATCGTGTGAATCACACAGTCTTCATGATTCACTTGACTCTTTTTCTCCCTCATTTTGGTCGGTAGCCACTAGTCTGTCGAAACACGGTCTTCGTGGTCATATATGGAAAAACACTGTGCGATTCATTCATCTTCTTTGTTGAGATAACTTCTCCTTCATGTCGTAAACTGCTTTGGTGCAAGGCCAGAACATGCCACTCTTATTCTCACTGTTGCCGTATAACTGTATTGACTCACCAGGGCAAGGTGTTCACATTGAATACAAGCACAAAAACGTGGTCTGTAACCTGAAGTTTACTCAACACACGCTGACAAAACAATAGAAAGAAATAGCTGGTTGAGCTGAGTCACAGTGTGATTTCTGTTTTGCGGTGTTCAGTTTTATAAAGCAGTCTTAGTAACCGCAACATGTGAAATGTTAAAAATAGCTCCGTACGATCCACAACATCTATTCGACAGCTGTCGGGTGATAAATACCATTTAATTGCTCACACTGCAAGACATCCAAAAGAAC
>KV751315.1:17993432-18026363 GCA_001698575.1 Mola mola | reverse complement strand
CCCTGCAGTCCTTGGGCAGAGGCTGCATTTATGACCAAAAATTGAGGTGATGAGCTTGGCCCTCTTCCGAGCCCTCGAGCCCATATATTCTCTTTGAGCATATCCATAATAAAGGGCAGCGCTGCAGGAATACCCCAAGAGACACATACATGTGTAACTGACTGCGTGTGTGCATATGTGTGTGAGAAACAAGACTAAGTGTGTGTAAACAGAGTGCAGGATGGAAGAGAAATTTGTTAACCTTCAGACCCGCGATGAATTCTTTTGTGCAAACACGGGTGGAGACATAGCAGTAAAAATTGAATTGTAGTAGAAGTACTGATAAGAGAGGCTGTGCTGTGTAAATAGGATATCAGCTCTCATTGCTGAAGAAGAATATTTGATGAAATGAAATAGAAAAAGAACATGTCATATTCATATAGAATACTGTCACTGTCAGCCATAAGAAATACAGTCTGCTACAAATTACCTTTGACTCCAGTTAAATATTAAATTAAGTAGCACCTCGTCTGCATTAGCCAAATGGGAATCGACAGTAATTTTTCAGATTACAATGGGGTTGATCAATTACTGTAATGGTGGGAATTTAGAGCACATTTCACCCATTAGGTAATCAGAAGGTATTAGACTGCAATAGGGCTGATCCCTAAACTGAAGGTCACGATCACCATTCAGCGAGTTTGATCTCCTGCAATTTATTTGAACCGACTGTTTCGCAACAGTATTCTGAGATTTAAAGCTATAAAGTTATCATGAATCTAAAATTCACGGTGAGTATCGTAACTTGATATTCGCTAATGTTCTGCAAAAATGACCCCGATGATGAAGGTGCTTTGCAATTTCATGCCAAAAGTGCAAAGTGTCACACCTTCAGTACTAATTTTAGTTCTTGCTAAACGCGCTGTGCATCTTTTAAATTCTCTCTTTCAGACTCTATACGAGACACTACACAAGCTCTGCAGGATGTGAGCATTGTCCCGGCATCACAATAGGATTTTAGCTGCAACAGCTGGACTTCAAATCAGCCACTTCAACAGTTCTTTGTTTCCATGTACTGTAATGGTTTGTTTTCCTACAGTGGATTCGTGCCAGCGGGGCTCCACAATTTCGCCTCGCTCGTGGTGATCAATAGGCATTGGCTTGTGACAAGTGTTTTGTGGAGTATGTTGTTCAGCGAGTGATAGGCAGCTCTCTGCTTCACTCAAATCGGCAGGAATCCTATTTATACCTGACTGAGTGTGAACACATTCCTAAATATAAATGAGTGAATGGACATGCCAATCACTGAGCTGGCATTCGAGTACATATTATTTTTAAATAAACCGCCCCCTCCCCCCAAAAGACAGCTTTTGAGCTCTGAAAATATTGAGCTATAAATAAGTAAGATAAATATGTTTCCAGTTCCGTCCATGGTGGGAAAAAAAGAGGATACTTCAAAACAACAAGATCCTGGAAGCGAACCGTAGCCCTTTTCCATTGTGTTTTTAGTTTTCTTGAGTTCATCTAGGTTAATGAACAAACCAAAATCTGGTACAAAGAGTCAAACATTTCTCCCTTATCCTTAACTAGGACAACTCAACTACAGTTTATCCCGTGGTACTAGTCACCTGTTACTGTTGGCTGGTCACTGATCTTAACAATTAAGCCAACTTTTTATAAAGTTAAACTTTTCTATTATCGTCAGTACTGGAACTGCCCCATGTACTGACCTTCCATCCATCCATCCATAATCTATCACTGTTTATCCTATACAGGGTCGCGGGGGGCTGGAACCTAGCTCAGCATCGGTTCGCCAGTTCATCACCGGGCTGACATATCGAGACAAACAACCTTGCACACTCGCACTCACACCCGTGGGTAATTTAGAGTTACCACTTAACACCAATCTAACCTTAGATACAATGCTTCAGGACAGGGAGAACATGCAAATCGAAGACTGGACCCTCTTGGGGTCCTCTGTGAGGAGACATTGCCAGCAGGACGTCAGTCCAAAGTCCTGAAACAATGGTGAAACAATCCCCAATAGAAAATCGATGAAAGGCGGCGCTAGGTTGAAAAATGTTGAGACAGTTCAACTGGATTCTAACAGAGGGCACATAAAGGCCCCGATTTGACTCCCGCTCATTGATCTGAAATGAACTTACATTAGTGGTTGTGACAGAAACATGAAATAGGACGAAGGCTTCAAAAATGAGAAGGTTGATTCTGAATGTTACTACTATTTGTATTTAGTTTGGACATTTACAGTGAATACGAGAGCATGCTTACTATGTCAGAAGGATGTCATCGAGAGAAAAAGGACGAAAAACCTCGTAAGATTGTGTTTTAACCTAATGTCCAGACTAGACTATTGAACGAAGCAGTCAACCATTGAAGAATCAGAAACCAAAGTTAGCTACAGACGATCACACAAGCTTGCCAAACACAGTGAGATGATTAATTTTTAAATCTGTGTGGGGTAGGTGGTCAGCATTCTGTGCCCAAACCACAAAGGTCAGATGGATCATCCCAGGGTTGCTACTATCAGTCAGTATGTCCTTCTCAGGGGCAAAAAAAAAGGCCTAAAATAGTCCTCCACAAAGAAGGAGAGTAGGGCTGGGAACTGATCAGTTTCATTAGATTTGAATCCACCAAGTACACCCTCAAATGAGGTAAGCAGCAGGAGATAGAACGTTAATTAAAAACGTTTTTAACGAGTCGATAAAACAGGCGTTATGACTTGCAACCTGGTTTCAGTGATCTAATTAATTGGATACTGGAAATTCTCATTTGATACAGCATGCTTAAAGGTTGGTGTGATATTAAAAACAGTTAGATTTTAAGTTGACGTGATGTGAGCCGCTAGATTTTAGAAAGAATCACCAAAGAGTCACCATTCTGTTTAGTTTCCGCATATGTACGTATGTGAGGAAAGGGATAAGTTTATGGTATGGGACGTTTGTTTGTTTTGTAGTCTGTTCATAGTTGGTGTCTGGGGGCGGTCGTGGGTCAGGAGGTTCAGCGCTCGTCCACTGATTGGACGGTCACTGATCCCTGGATCCAAGGGGGTCCGATGCCTGAACCCTGCAGTTGGTGTGTTGAAGTGTTCTTGGGCAAGAAACTGAGTTTGCCAGTTTGCCAGTTTGCTCCCCAGCCACTGGGGTTGCACAGCGCGTTCATAATTGCCAATCACCTATCATCTTAACACGATTTAGTCGATCCCCTTTCTCATGCAGCCGTATGCCGCCATGCGGGCAGAAGCAGATATCTGTTTATAGAGTTTAATCGTCTCTCAACTTCAACTCCATTCTTGGATATGAAGTAGCTAAATTGGATGTTAATAATGACAGGCAGAAGAAAAGGAAGCCTTAGCCCTGGGGGCCCTGAAACATTAGCTGTTGCCCCCGGAGACTACATCGTCCTCAGATAACAGGAAATGGCTTTTGACATCGGTTGTCCAAACAGTGGGGTCACAGAGTTATGATTTTGTTATGTGAGATAATCTGAAGTTGACTATTTCATGACAATGTAACTCTAAATACATTTGCTAAGCAGCAGTCAGACATTTTATGTTTCTGTACTGTACTCAGTTCCTGGTTATATTATAAACTGTATGTCAACCCGAGGTTGGAAATTACGTCTTCATCATCAGAATTCGCTGATTGGTCTAAATTGTATCCTGTTCAACTAGCGTCTAATCTGGAATAATTCATTCGTTAATGTTCTTTGTCTATTGATGCATTTGGACCAAAGAGGTTTATGTTGGTCTTTTTTGTGCTATATTGCAGAAAGAGAATGTCCCTGTCAGCCAAGTTGGGTCTCAATAGGTATTTTTTTTTTTTTTTTTTATTAAAATGCTGCAGCAAAAACTGGTACTGCAAGTTTCAAAGTGGCTCCATACAGCCAGATCCTAAAACAGGTGCTCAGTAACCAGGGAGTTTTATTAAATTCTTCCTCATGCATTTCAAACACAACTGAAGATGAACTGATTTACTTTAATTCAGCCACTGCGGTTAGTAAACCAGTCAGACCGTAATGCTGTAGTAGTGTGAAAAACATTTCATTTTTATCCATTATCCATTTTTATGCCAGCAAGACATGAAAGTTGTGATTGCGGCGTCACCTGGCACAAATTTCCACGACAGACCACAGACTCAGACTCAACTGCAGGATTGTTGGCAGTCAGTCTGCTTTAGCTTTTTTTTTTTTTTTTTACTTTTAGCTTTTCTTTTGTTTTTAAATCCATCTGAGAGAACAGCCGTACACGGCCCACCTGCTACTGTGAGAAGGGAGACGCTAGGCCAAAAAAAAAAAATCGGTGTAAATACAAGGTTTTGCATTTCTTTTTTGTTTGTTTTGTGGGCGACTATAAAACATCCTGAGGATCAAGAAAGGCAGCATCCAGAAAAAAGCAGAAATGGGGCCAACTAGTGTGCAGTAAGAGACCGGAAGTGGAGAAAGAACTGAAGGGAAAAGCAAAGTGAAGAGATTAGAGCAGTTTGTGAGTAAACTCTAAAATAGGGAATTAATTAACAGAGTCTTTTCTACTATTATACCAGTGTATGGATGTGCGCAGTGAAAGCCACGTGCGGCTCGCCATACAGTGCACCGTCTGAATTGTGATCAGAGATACGATGAATAGGGAGTTGCAGAGCGAAGACCTGATCCATCTGTAACTGCTGAGGCGCAGAATGTGTTTGTGGACTTTGAGATGTTCAAGAGAAGGGGATGATTTAATTACTGAAAATGTTCTGGGCTCCATCCTCTTTTCCCCACAGTGTTCAAGGTTAATTGTCACACATTCAAGCCAATAAACCACCAAAGCGCGAGGGAAGGGACCAGAGAACAGACACCACGCCAAAATTCAATTTTATCACCATGATTGGGCATTCAAGCAGTGCATTTTCCATTAAGAATTGATTCTACCGTGCAGGCTACTGTCAGGTAGCCTGGAAGAAGCTGCTCCAATTTTCTACACAAGTTACTGCTGGTCCTCACATCTCACTGACATCTCAGAAAATACAAAAAAAACCCCAATGTAACACATTTTCCGGGGAACTAAATGTGAGAGAAAGGTCAGATGAAATATCCCCTGAACCATATCCTAACTGAAGGTTGTTGGCTGTGACATTAACAGAAGTGATTGGCCTTGCAAAGGCTCCGGAGATAGACGCGGGCCATTCCAGACACCAGCATGTTAGCGTGTCTCAGCCGTTCAGCGGATTGCTTGTGTAATGCCATCTGTATTCAGGGGATGAACATCTACTTTTACACCAGGGCAGAGAGAGGGGAGCAACAGCGACTTCAGCCAACATCTGTCGCTTTCCCTCTATCTTCCGTTCACTCACCCGCGATCCGCTTTCATCCACTTACAATGGTGACGGCGGACCAGATGCGTTTATCAACGTGGGACATGAAATGTGACAAAACGGCTGGCTGTTAAGAAAATGAGACGTAATTAGCTCCTACTTATTCGTGCTGTGAGCCTGTCACATACGAGAAAAATCCAATACACGAGACGTCCACATATCTCTCGTAGTAATAACGCTTTACGTGTAACTAGTCAGCCTGGTCGACTCGTGACCACAATGGAACTGTTAAATCCCTGAACATTTCCAGATTCACTCTCGAAAATGCCGCCTGCAGCGAAGATGGGAGCCCGGCATGGTGTCACCATGAAAGTGGATCATCTCCTGATTGAGCTGCATTTTATTTTGGTGCATATAGGACTCGTAGTAATGGAGACATGGCTGAAAATATTATTGAATTATTAATAAAGAAAAAATAAAACAAATAAGGTCGGGGAAAAAAAAAAGAAAAAAAAAAGCTGAAAGTCTAATGAGCTCCAGATGTCCTGAAAATCTACTATAGTGCAAAAAATGAAGATCCGGCATGCATACAGTAGTTTTGTGTTGTACTTACATAGAGAAACTGCAGGGGAACAGCAGCACTAATCATTTCAATAATGATTAAAAACTGGACTCAGACATTCCAGCACAGTGGGGAAAACGCATCTTGTAAAGTGAAGTAATATAATTAAATGTTACTATTAGTAATTCTGTTTTTGAAAGAGCAATTAAAAAGAAGTCATAACTTTCCTCATTTCTGGAACTCAAATTAAAAAGAAAAAAAATGTTACCCTGCGATAGCAAATTGGACATCTGTGCATTTTGGAGAGTTGCTATGATAAAACAAGACCAAATGACCATTTTCATTATTTCCTCACATCTTATAAAGCTTCATTTGTAACTGTGCCTTTTGTGAAGACTATTTTTTTAGTCTAAAAGCATTTGTGCACATCCTAAAAGGTGACTAGATGCTGATGTCAAAGCTAACATAAGTTGACGTGCTATTAAACAACAGCTGCCTTTTTTTTCCTGCTCAAAAGTTATGTCCTATTTTCAGTTGTTTGTGGCGGTCTGTCATCACAATAACAGTAACAGCAATAACACAATAACAGCGCTTGGAAGCACATGGAAGTCCCTTTGGCACTCGCCCATGTATGTAAACATCTGCCAGGGTGAATTTAGTGACCCATTTTAACATTTTAGATATACATTTTTAACCATCTGAGTGAACGGCTTTAACGATCGACTATCTGACAATCAGCCCTCACTCAAAAGTCACCTCTCTGCTGACATGTAATGTTTTTACTTTTATTTTGAGAGTAGCTCTGGGGATAAATGACCTTTGTCTAAAAAAAAATGTGTCCTCCCTGCATCCCTTGAGTGATTCAGCTTTGCAGGCTGTACCAATCTGCACTCGACCAGAATTAAAAAGTATTCATACAATTTTCCTATGAATTTGTACCATTATTGTCAGCTGTGCTTGTACATTTAAAGAAAGTCAGTTCTAAAAGCCCTGCTTGCAACAGTAAATGTCCAAGTTTGTTTGACCTGGGATCACTTAAGTATACGCCACTGCGCACACAAAATGTGCGACCCATAATAATAAAAAAAAAAAAAAAGTGCTACACAGTTGGTGAAGTGCTGAATTGTGATTGTGATGCCTCTCACACGGATAATTTCAATTCCAGGTAAATTTCATTGATCATGAACATTCACACCAGCAGTGTTGTTTACCTCTGATTTGTGAGCCATAAATATTCCATAAGAACCTCTCGCTTTGAAAAGAAGCTCCAATCTTAAATCTTAATATTTCACCAGCACCAGCATATTTCACTCAAAAATAAGTATATGATTACTGAGCAGTGCTGATAATGTGCAGACATCCCCGAGTGCAGCTTTAGTTTAGTGTGGCTGCCAGACTCACTCTTTTCCACTCACATCACCTGACTCTTCTTCTTGGACTGCGCAAATCCATCGACAGCTCTCACGAAATCGTTGCATTTCAGATCGTGATTACGGGTCCTGATAGCAATGCAGGTCGAGTTCACCAGAATAAAACTGGTCTGACTGGTCAGACTTCCATCCTGGTGCTCCATGGAGGAAAATAATGACAGACTGCCACATTGTCTTTGAACTGCTACAGGATGTTAATAAAAGGAGAAGTGTAAGATTTTCTAACCTCCACGTTACCTGCAAGCGCTTGATTTCTGCGGTAGAAACACTCTTTTAATTAGCTTCCCATCGCTCGGTGCTTTGATTCACAACTAAAAAACCAACATGTTTATTTATAAACCGTTGTCAGAAATAAAGATTTACAAACCATCTCCACTTTTCTCCCGTTGTAAAAGAAAGAAGCCAAAATTTGAGATATGAGCGCTGCCGTCTTTCCACCGGTGACATCATTCACCCACTCACGACTCTGCCACGATTGACAGCTGAGCCACCCCATTTTGTATTGAATCATATAACTAATTAAAAAACAAAGCGATCAGAAAAATAACAAGACATGATAAAAATTCTCAAAGCTTATGTTCCCTCTTTGAGGCGGAGGTGTTACTGCAAGCGAGATTGCGTGGGCTTCACCTTGGTGAGCTGTCATGTCCTCCATCCTGACATACAGGAAATGCCAATAAAACATCCATGATGCACTAAGCATTGTCCATTTACGGGCGGATATGGGCGCACAGAGGGCGGGATGTCATTTTTTTGTGCCACACCCCAGTTCCAGCTTTGTTTACACTTTTTAGCATGAATCTTGTACATTGTTTTTTAAATGAAACCCCTGTTAAAAACAGACATTATCAAAATATCAGTCGAGACGACTGAAAATGGCTGATTGTGTATTGGTTATGGAAGAAGTTTCAGTTCTAATTTCATTAGAGGTTATTAGCCTAATGACTTTAATAGACTGGTTTTTGTGTTAGTGTATTTAAGAGAGTTTATTAAGCGATAGATATGAGGATATGGGTGCCGGTGGTTCCAGTGATTGCAGTATCTTAAACATCTCCTGCAGACAGATTCTCAAATACTGTGACTAAAAACCCTGCAGGGCGGCTGTAAGCACATCAACTCTTTTATCCTTCATGAAGAAATTCTCAATCTATGGCTGACAGGCCTTAAGCAACAGCAACAACAGGGCTGTTTGCACGACTGTGACCTGCGAAAGAGCAGCGTGCAGCAGAAAGGGGAGACGCGGTCGGGATTCAGCAATAATGCTACACCAGAATGCACCAAAATTGGAACCTAGTAGATGTATCAGAGAGCTAAATGCCGTCAGCGGCTTTTGTTCATGTTGTTTGCTTTCTGTGTTCTCATCTTTATAGCTGGTTCAGTGGCACTAGTAGTACTGACAAAGTGCTAATGTCTTCCTTTATTAGAGCAACATAGTGACAAACGTAGAATCCAGATCAGACATTGGGAGGAGCTGTAAACATAAAAACATATTTTTGAGAGGATGTGTCTTGAACCCCATTCTTGTATCCTGACACGTAATTCATCTTAAAACTGCGGAGCCTGAATAATAATAGCCTGACCGCACACACACACACACACACACACACACACACACACACACACACACAAACACACACAGGCTGTCCAGAAGGAAGATTGTTAGCTATAGTTAAGAGATAATAATGATTAAGAAAAAGGAGAAGCTAAAGTTTAGAGTCATTGATCTGAATCACCTGCCAGAGAGTTAATTATTCCAGCGGTTGGAATAAACAGGCTCATCAGACCCTCACACACACACACACACACACACACACCTGAAAGTGGAGGTAGTCTGTATAAAATGTCTGTAATCCCTAAATGGTAAATGGCATTTTTTTGTGAAACCTCTTAAATTTAAGCTAAATATCTGCACTTTGATCACATCCTGATTGTTTGTTTTTTTTTGTTTTTGTTGTTTTAATCCGTGGTGGTTGGTGTATAGAGGCAAAATGTCAAAAAATGAAAAAATGGTGTCATTGTCCAAATACGTCTGGACCTCACTGCAGCAGGATTATTTTCTCTCCAACCTTTCACCGCCGCTGTGACAATAAGGCCACAGCAAGCGACCTTTTTGTTCAAATATAGCTCAAACAAGCACCACTTTTTCCTCCCCACGGACTCTGAGGGGACGATCCCACACACCCTATTTTTAGTTTGCTTGTAACTGACACATTATTATCAAACACACATGTCTGTTGTTATTTTCCCAATGGGGCGAGTTTATGTCCACATACTGTTTTCTAAATCGCAGTCTATAAAACTATTGTCGTCACTTCTCTTTCAAAATGTATAAATGTTAAACCAAAATCAAAGTGCTTTGATTATCAGTTGCATAACTTGACAATGACAATGCTGATTGTTGTTGTTGTCAATTAGCAGTTTCCTCCAATACCACTAGGCAACGGTTTTGCTTGTTATTCGTAGGTCACGTCGATCGTTTGCGTGTTCCTATTTTGGAACCGTTTTCATGTCAGAAAGATCACACCACATGCACTTACCCCGCTCAACGAGTCCTGACAGCAAGTTGCACACTTTAAACACATAACTGGGGATTTATAAAACCCCGGAGCAGGAGCAGCGAAAAGCAGCCCTCTTAAATATTGCACATAGAAAACCAGTTGATCATTGCTTTTTCCATCTTGGAGCGGGCCCTGATTTTAATTACTATACATGGTGAATTAGCTAATGAATAATGAATGGATTCCTCACACTAAGTGCCCTGACTGCTAATGCACTCGCAGTTCTCCTGCCCACTCACATACTGCCAATGTTGCTTTCTGATTCTGTCTTCTCTTTTTGGTGGAGCTCCCCCACCCTCACCCCTCCCACCTCCTTCACTGATCCAAACACACAATTTCTTCCCACCTCTACTTTTCTTACTCTCCCTGAGATTTGATTAGATTTTCCTCTGTGAGGAATTATTTAGTGACGAGGAGTAGAGAGTGAGTCTGAGGCGGAGAAAGGCTCCGGGATAGAGGGAGACGGACGGTGGTTCTGCGGGGAGCGAGGTGGGAGGAGAAAGGTGCTTCGAGGAAAAGGACTGGGAAAAAAAAAAGATTAAAAAAAAGGAGGACTAAGGTGCAGTGGAGCTGAGAGTCAATGTACTCTATGTGCTCCGTGTGCAGAACTTTAAATTACGTAAGGTGGGAATAAAAAAAAAAAATCGACAAATATAGGGAAAAAAATCTGTGCTACTAAATAATTTAGAAATACAGATCGTGCAGATAGCAGATATGGACGTGTGGTTTATCCTGCTAGCCAGCTGAGGAGAGCTCAGACTCAAAGGTCCTGTGTGGGTTTATTTTTAATTATTTATCCTCAGGCCAGCATCGGCTCTCACCCTTTGCATGATGGGACAGTGATGTGAACAATGTTGGATGAGTTGCTGTCAGCATATCTACAACTGAAACCATCTTAAACAATTCCAAAAACAAATCGTTTTCATCTTTAGTTGGTCGATTTGAGTTGATTCTAAACACTCTTCTGAGTGTCGGTTTTAAACGCAGCCAGAAGCGACGTCGCTCCGAGTGTCCAGCTTACACCACCTGCACGGCTCCAAAAGGCACCCAGCTGATGAACACTGTGGGACATTTAACCGCTAAAGGGCCTCACAAAACCAAAAACAGATCGAAAGTGGCAGATTAGAGTCATTAGGTTTCCAAAACAGCAGAGGAATCCAAAGTTTGCTCCGTACCTGCTGGCTGTACTAATGATTAGCCAAGTTACTTTTATTTATTTAGTGCCAGTGCACATCAAAAGTTGTCTGCAGGTTTAGACTATGTATTTTTCTTGTTATCATTAAGCAAATATCAAACGCCCAACACAGCAGAAGCGGAACGCCCCCCCCCCTTTTTGTTTGTTGTTGGTTTTTTTTTTAACAAACTCTATTAGTTTGAAAATAACAATATGTTAACACTTCAGATTAAAGTGCATGTTAGTTATAAGCATACATACTAAATTCATCACTTTGTGAGGATGATAAAGCATTCATGAATGCCTTATTTTACTTGGACGCATGCATGTTCTTACTACGCTGTTAATTAGGAGTTTATTAATCACACATTAGAGATATGAATGATGTTAATACCCTTTGCTCAGTATGGACCTTATTGGGTGATAGAACCACAAGAATAATCATTCTCAATTAAGAACACAAAATGACAAGACGTGTTAGTGTCCACATAACTTTTAATTAATCTTTCTAATTCAAAATATATAGCTAGATTCTATAGCTCAAATCCAGAAGAACAGTAGTTCTAGCAAACCATATAACATGTTAAGATTAATGCCTTAATTAATTGAATGTACCACAGTCTAATATCAGTAAGGTGATTAGTGAACTGTGGTCATTTTGAGTAGGGCAGTAGATGCTTAATGACTAATTAAGAGCCAGTCTAACAGTTGTGTTACCAGTAAATATGTGTTTTCTACTCTCCTTGAGTCATTACATCTTTTAGGCTTTTATGTTAAAAAAAAGGCATTTATGTAAAATATTACGTTCCTTTGAGACAAATCTTCTATGGGAGAAATTAAAAATCCAAATAGTTGATCGTGCGTCTCTATCTTGTCTCATTCAATTTATGCTCACGGAGCACATTGTTTAAAGAAATATTTCTTAAAACCATCAAAAGAGTCTCTTGAGGAATTGATGCCTTCGCTTATTTGTTTATTATTAAAGAGGCGAGCTGCATGTTTGACATAAACAAACAATGAAAAAAGAAAGAAAAAGAGCGAGTTACCTCAGATGAACCATAATCAGCTCCACCTCAGGCTAAGCAGGACTAACTAGAAACTGATCCAAACGCGTCAAGATAACCCAGGTTCATGTTAACTCGGGATTAAAGCCGAGGTTAACAAGTCCAAAGACACATGTACCGTAACATGGTACGTTGGACGTTCATGCAGACAGTGGCAGCATTAATTCACAGAGGTGAAACCAGGCATATAATTAGCGACTCAATGACATTTGTGGTTAAAAATGACATACCACCAAAGCAAGTGGCAGGCACTTCATATTGCTTTGCAAAGCTAAAATATGGCACAAACAGACTACAAAGCTGCCGCAGGAAGTTATGGTAAAAGTCGTTGCCTTGATAAAACGTCTCCTCTGAGAGCATGTTGTGCAATAGTTATATCACAATTAAAGATTCATATATTTGTCTATATCAATTATCAATGATGTTTATAAAACGTTAATCAGAAATTCGGAGGTTAAAAGCAGCACACGGAACGTACGGCATGTTTGCTTTGGTCGTCACGTATGATTATTTGCTTGTGAAGTGTCAAAAAACAAAGACAAAACAGAAAAGTGACAGTAAGGACGAGCCGACAGGGAAACCTTCAGCATGAGCAAAGAATGAAAGGAAAACAAGATGCACAGCAAGCCGTATGCTGCCAACCCCGGCCAGGCATACTCAATCACATATCGGCGGCGAAAAGCTTCACGATACCCACAGCTAGTCTGTCGAGCAGCTGGCGCAGTGGATCATAAAACAAGCATAGCGGAAACGTGGCCTGCACCACCACGAGGTGACGACGATTATCTCCAGTTAACAAGTTTAAAAAATGGCCACTATGCTTTTGTTGCTACAACTGATTCCGGGTCTTCCAAATGACCTTGCACAAGCAGTGTGGTGATTTGTGATGTTCCTGCTGCGTGGATCTGATCCTGCATGGGAGACTGAGTGTAGAGAGTGCATCCGTCTCTGGCAAAACTGTGGACTGCCACTCGAATAATTGCATTTTCCCGGCTTTGATTTTTGACTGATTTTAAGCCGGTCTCCCTCCGAGCGCTCGAGTATCACGACAGATTAACGGACAGAAAAGAAAAGAGAAGGAGGGGAAAAAGAGTCGCAACACTGAGAACGCGTCTGCTCTACAGCTTTCGTTTGTTGTGTCCAAATATATTTGATGGTGGTTATTTTTGAACAGACCTTAATCCTTGCTCAACCTTCGTCGTGAGGTAGATAATTATAGTAATCTGGTGGAAAGGGATTTCATTTCCTAGCTGTGAGTCGCCATAGTGGGATGGACTAGTTGCTTTGTGAAAGAAATTTATTTCGCCCTTCAGTTCTGTAAATTAGATATTAACACTTACGTATCGTGGAACGTTGCTCAGGATTCATTTGATTTTTACACTTTGGAGTTATTAATTAGCTCTGGTCGTACCAGATACCCTTGTGTTACACGGCAAGGATATACTTTAAGAAGATTAGATGAGAGGGAGCCATTGTTCTTTTTGTTCTACATAAAGGATGAGGTGAACAATAATGTAAAATAGTACCTTTTAAGTAGGACAACCTAATGGCACCCTCCTAATATTCACTTCAAATAAAAATCTACCTTCTACCTCTAGAAGATCTGTGTCTTAGGTGTCTTAGATTGGGAAATTTCTTTTTTCAACTATTCCAAGGAGGAGAGATTTAAGGTCCTTCCATCGCATCTTATAATGTACACCATGTGCTTGTCCTGCCCTTGAGCAATTCAGTAATTCCCCCGCTGACTATCTGCACAGCTCCAGGGAGGCTCTATGTGAGGATGATCCCACACTCTGACCTCCCTGGGGGGGATGCAAAGTAAAAAGAGTTTCGCTGCAGAGATCAATGGAAGTATCACATCGTTATCACTTTATTAAAGCCAGTTAAGTCGTTTGGGAAAGACGGATTTAGCTTGCATTCAATTCTTGCCCAAGATATGCAGCGCTTCTAACTGCACGTATGAGTAATTCTTTCACTGTGCACGTGTAATTACTGATGGATTAAATGTGACCTTGAGGTGAATTTATGTATCTTTGCCGCACAGCAATGAATACATTAGTGTTTTTGGGGTTGCAGATATGAAAGAACCTCTCTGCACCTGTTGGCAAAGCGTAATGGCAGACACATTATTACATACGTATACATTTAGTTTTTTTAAGTGCAATAATTAGGGCTTTTTGTTGGCATTTGCTGAACACTATTAGGCACTGCTTTGCTTATATAGTCTCACAGGTGTGCACTGTTTTTAAATCTAAATGTGCCCAAGAGTGCAAGTAAATTAAAAAAAAAAAATCATAATTTTCAAGACCTGTGTTCTACCGCTGCCAGCAAGCATCTGTCCACAACTAGCTAAAGTCGCCATAGTTAAAGGTAGAATCTGTAACATAATGGATTCTGTGGGTTGTCAGAAACTGATGTTTTGTGTTGGTAGGCGGCCCAAGTTGCCGGTCCAAAATATTAACATTTGACGTTGCAGGAACAAGATCAAGCGGCTTACAAATTGCCCCTTTAACATTTGCTACAGCTAGCTAACGTTCCCCTCTGATGAACTGAAAATGATGTAGGAAATATTTACGCAAGAAAAAAAATCTCAGAAGTCTGTCATTAAAAAACAAATTAGACCGTTAATACAGATGGACGACATGAGAGCTCCAAAGTGAAACTAAACCATCTTAATCGCCCCCTGGTGGCTGGTTCCATTATAGCTCTTAAGGCCCACCTCCTCCACGTGTATGTTTAAGTGTCCATTTGTGCTAATCAGTTTGGTTTTGATTTGTTATTTGATGGTATAAGAGCAGTGTGATACGTCATGATTGTCAGCTTGGCTCCGCTCACGACTGGGCGGGCGGTTGTATTGGCAGGAACACAGTAACAGTGATCCACCTCTCTCGCTCTCTACTGCATAAACTCTGGTTCCAAACGACGTCACGAGTGCGAAATGCGGGGTTCGTGACACGGATATTTTGATTTTAGTACAATGAGAGGGAGTTGCAATGGACTGTCCATCTTTGTTTATGTCAATGTTCAGAATACATAAAATTTTGTTTCATAGTGGTAATAAAAAAACTTTTTATGACACTTCAGATTTGTTCAGATCATTCGGCTATTAGCGTTTAAGTAGTCCTCAGAAACTGGCTTAAGCTCCTTAAGTGGAGAACCCCGGTCTACGGATGGCATATTTTTAACACCCTCATGTTATAACTGGATGTGTGACATGATTTTATGTTTTACTTATCAATCTTACAGTCTTAAGCCTCTTTTAAAGCCAAATCTTAGTAGTTTACCCTGTGCCATATCTATCCAAAAACAAGTAAACTGCAACCATCACCTTACTTTCTATAAGACAAACATAATTTCAGTCTATGTAATTGCACATCATAAACGGAGCTTTACTATGATTTTGGCTCACATATGTGTTATGCAAACCTGCAAAAATTTTGTGATGTTGTGTCAACGCCAATCTGCATTACAACAGTGTTGGCGTAGGAATATGCGAAATACATACTTTCAGCAAAATGATTTCTCACATACCGGTAGTATAGGACAGAATCCAGAGGAAGGATTTATAATAAGAGACAGTGACACACTGGTGGGCAGCAATCTTAAACAAAAGAACAAAGGGCTGCGCCACGTATTGTGCCATCTGTTGTCAGTATCCTGTCACCCCAGTGTGAACACAAAAGCTCCAGAGAGAACTGCCTCCAACTGCTATTCAGTCAATTTGCAAACGAGAATGGCCCGAATTCATTTGCAAAAGCTGCGACTGAACAGGGGACACTCCAGTGAACTAATCCCTTCGAGCACTTCTGCATTTTGCAGGGAATGGCAGCTCGCCAAGACTGGCCATCGAAGCTACATTGCTATTGTGTCATTTTTAATGCAAGGATATTGTCTCTCTCAAAACTGACAACGAATGACGATATTTTTGCCTTTTGGAAGTATTAGCACAACCCTAATGAGAGGCCCCAATGAGGCATACATCTAAATGGTTCCTACAACTTGCATGTTACAGTAGTTTTTCAAGCCTGAACATGAACGGTAGCAATTTTCCTGTCATATTAAAATGTACCTCCTGGCTTCTTAACCTGAAAGACATCCCATTAAATACAGCATCGATGCATTTGCAAGGAGCTGCGATGACGCTCAAAATGTAACGAGGGCATCATAGACGTGAAACTTTTAAATTGGACGTTTAATAATTGACCATTCCAACAATTTAAGTGTCGAGAGTTTATTTTAATTCTTCATTCTGGCCGTCTGATGATGATGCACAGCTGCATGTTCGCCTACTTCACCAGTCACACAAATGGTCTGCTAAAGCAGTGATCTGTTTAACTACTCTGAGAAGGCAGCTCGATGGGTCTTTGCAGCTCATTATTCTGCCACTGCTGCTGGCTGTGTGTACGCACCCACCTGAATCAAAGCTGCCACTGTTTTTATTTATTTTTTTGCACTGCATGTGGAAAGAACGTCCCCAGTTTTCTGATGACCAAAATGTTAAGCACTGAGCACAGAAGTCCATATTTGTATATCCAGTTTCCATTTTCCTCACCCGCCTGAGTCACGCTAACATACTTTGCGGTTCCTTATCGGCACTGAGTCCAGTCCGCCTCGCAGTCTGCCGCCCCTCAGCCTACTGGGCAGTTGTGCGGATCTCTTGAAGAACACGGTGATGGGAGCAGATTGGTGGGCTGGACAAGTGACACGAATACTAAGAGTGCCCTCGTACTCAGTCAGTCTGCCGTCCAGGGCATCCTGTCTTAATCCGTTTGCGGCGACCAGACAGGGCCTTGGCAGAGTGCGTTCCAACATGGAGGTCCCTGCACTGCAGATTATTTATCCCATGCAATTATCATAATGGAAGCGCCATAAGGTAATACGTGCAAAGGAATTGAATTATCAGTTGAAAAGGTGTCTCTCTACCCTCTCGCTCACCCTCTTTCCAGTACCGGAACAAGATAGCAACCTTGAAATTAAGGCTTATGAAATAGCTTATAGGAATTCTACATTCTGTAATGTGATGCTAACAGAACACGTGACTTGCCGAGTCAACGTGGCTTTAAATGACTCCAGGCCCCGCTATCAGAACTGACAGATGTGAAATGTCTTTAAAATGTCCCAATTTAAAACCTTTTTCCTTTCACAACCTTTGATACCGTAGTATAATGTCCTCAAATTGCTGTCTAGTCTCAGTAGACATTCTTTAGTCTCTAGTCTCAAAAGTGAAATGCCAGCAAAGTAGAGATGTCAATTCAATAGCTGTTCATTCATTTACACAGTAAAGTGACAGGCTGGCCAAACTTACTAATGTCAAGCAAGAGATTGATTAGAAATAATCTTTTGTGCGTCTCAGACAAAATGCCACTGCAACACCATTTCTGTCAAACAGGTTTTTTTTTTTTTGTCCTAACAGTGATTCTCCGTCTGACCATAATTCCAGACGGGCAGTTTGAATGCTCTCAATTTTGTACTTCTTTTAATGTAACCTCGTTCCATCATCGACTGGAGAAAATGAGCCCGGTCATCTAAAACTGTGATGATTTTCAATAATGTGATGGTGCCATCTGGGAGCGCTGCTGTCCCGAGGGGACGCTGTAGGTTAAGCTGGGGTCAGAGGGTCGACTTTCCATATTTCATGATGTGGGGGCCCGTTCTGCTGTCTGTTCTTTTTGGTTGCTCACAGAAAACAAAGCTTGTTTGGATGGTTATGGGCCATTTATTTATTTATTTTTTGACCTCACCTTCAACAGAATGATATCAACAGAGGTGTGGTAACAACTTTGGGAATAAATTAGCAGGGACGCTTTGAGTGGTATTTATACCGACCTGGGTAGACTTCACCCCTCGTGAATCTGTACACAAAATGCACCAGGTGGCTCTTAACTGTATTGCTGATGTATACACTAGTATCTCTTATGGCATTTGATCTTATTCAGCATAAACTCTTAATTCACCCTCTCTCTCTCTATTTTTTTTTTTTTTTCTTGTTATCGCTTTAACATTTAATCAAGTGTGCAAAATGAGAGGAGCTGCTCATAGTTCCAGAAAGTTGATTGTTTTATGACCTGCACAGATTGTTGTTCTCCTGTTTTCACGTTTTTATGTCCTTTAGTGTCCAAAAATCAATTAATGCAGCTTTTGGATGAAAGAAACCAATAGCAATGTGATGGGTTTTTTAGAATACTATTATTCTTCCAATAAACTGATCCACTGAGCTGAGTTGATTTTATATAAGAAAGTAAACACAGTACCTGCAGTCGTCAGTACACGCTGAATCTACAGCAAAGATAAATTCCAGCTTTTCTCTCGCACCCTGGCAGCCATCCATTCAGCTTTTATCTCCATAAAGATGAGAGGAAACAATTTAGCACAACCCCCTTCAATTATGACCCAGCTCATATGTTTGTTTTCCCCACCCTCCGTCTGCAGGCGTCTTCCAACAAAACATTGCAGGACTCTTCCTCCCGTGGAATCGGGACAATGTTGACTTTAAACGATCCAATTAAAAGGCGAAAAATGATTTTAATTTGGTTTCAGACCGAACAGATTTCACGTTTTCTCGTTCCTCCTTCGACATCCCACTAAGTTGCATCACGTGCATTGCAGCGGTGGTCTGTAATTCTCACAGAGGAGCCAAAAGCCACGAGATGCTGCACTGCCAACATACCTTGCTTAAAGGCACGGTATGTAGTTTCTGCTAGGAAGAGGCTCAACAGTGAAGTCACTGAAAGCTTGAGACAGTTTGATGTTGTCGTGAAGCAGAGTGGGATCATGGCAATTGTTGTCTTCACTGTGAAACAATCACCGTTGCGGATGCAAATCTGTGTGGCCTGACTCGAGCAGAAAAGTTAACTGAGGGTTTTCTCATGGTGATGTGTTAAGTCTAATTAACGTTATGCTTTGCCATGCTCACTGAAATCACTCACTGGAGCTCTCCTCGAAGTCAGAGCAACACGCCAACAGCCGAAATGAGCCTGTCCCTCAAAAAAAAGCTTAGATTTCTCTCTCTCAAAATCTATAGAATTGTACATAGTATTATAACGTATGACAATTTTCTTGTCATTTATGGACATTTTACTGCAAAAGATTTACATCTATCTTCAAAACAATCATACATGTGACCAGTGTAACTTCACCTTGGGTTAAGGTTAATGACAGATGTGAGTGTATAACAACAGCTGTAAACGGGACACTGTGAAGCATTTTCCAACGGCTGTTAGTGTAGTTACAGGTGTAGACGTGGCATGATGTGGCAACAGGAAGCAAGCCAGTGAAAATCCCCCCAAAAAAACAAAGATAATAAAAGGGAAAAAAAAACGTTGGAGAAGAGAAGAAGTCTTTTTTTCTTGTTGTCGTGGTTTGAGACTTTTCCGGTCCACTAAAGGGCCATGTGTTTATTTTCTGTTTGTGGTAAAGGAACAGACTTTGGCTGATAAGTCAGCGGTAGCCAACAGCATCTTAGATTTATTTCCCGAACACCAGAACGCCAGCACTCTGCGTACCGAGGTCGAGGTGGGGGAGGGGAATTGCCTTTTTTTCCCCAGGTGGGGCAGAGGCGGGAGAGCGAGGCACTCTCAGTCTGCATGTCAGAACGAGACAGCAGCAGCGGTCGCCTCCAGTCATGATGGGCCCGGTACAAGTTTTTAAAATTGCAACCCGTGATAGCCCCCGAGACCTACACAAGCCCGAAACATGCACACATACTCACATAGTACACCGTTTCTTTCTGGCTTTAAAAGTCTAGCTTTCACCTCGACAGCACGGTGCAACAGAGACAGATGGTCTCAATCATGAAATCAAATCACCCACTCAACAAATCAAGTGATTATTGCTAAGATGTTTACATACGTGTAAAAAATGTGTTAATTACCGCACAGCACAACAGCACTTCAAAGCTGCACGCAGAACGCGACATGACAGCAGTCATTGTTTGAAGCCCTTATAACAACGCAGCTGATGTGCCAGTGACTTTACTATTTACGTATTTTAACACATATCTTTATGTAAAACTTGGCCATGGCGAGAAATGCTTTAAAAGTACGTCTACCGTTTGCCGCGCGTTTGTAAACGTGAGACAATTGCAAACTTACATGAAAAATATGATTGTGTTACCGTAATCTGCTGCTTTTGAGCTGCGAGAGTTTATTATTTTCATGATCAATTCATCTGCTAATTGTTGCAGAAAGACCGAAATCAGTCGAAAAACACCCATCATAGAGCCCAAGGCGATGTATTTAAATGCCCCTTATTAAATAATTAAAATCTTCCTTTGCACCTTGCCAATAGATGTGTAATATACACAATATACAGATTTTGAGTCAATTCGATGCACTGAACATAAAAACAACGGTAGTCTATAAATGCACTTTCTCCAGTTGGAGTCACAGTTCCCAGCTGTTTGGGTAGTGTCAAGTTTTTAACACAAAATTGACTTTTTCAGTTCAAACAAACCGACTTTAGGCCGAGTGCCACAGACACTTGGAGGGTCAGAATATAATTAGAGATTAATTCTAAACAACGGCATTGGTCTCTCCCTGGTTTGTTGACGGTAAAAGCAGCAGCGAGTTTAACATACTGTCTTACAGTTGTAGTTTAGGTGCTTATTTACAGTATTTGTTGTATTTATTACTAATATATTCACTTGAGCTAAAGATTTGCCTCATAATTTTAAACGCTGACACACTTCCCCCATCTGTATCTCTGGCACTGTGTCTGCACGCAGGTCTTGTAGAACCCCAGATGGCCTGTGAGGTTTTAAAACCAGCACAAATGAGGATAAAAATAAGACAAACGCATGCAAATGTAATGAATCCGAAATGTGTTGAATGAATTAGCAAGATGACATTCGGTTCATCAGAGAGCACTCTCGTCTCCATTATGATGAGAGACTTGCCAGATTTGAGATCACTCCAGGTTTTATGCACTCTGCCTATAACCCCCCTTCTCTGGATCAACTGCAAAGAGCTATGGGCAATAGATCCGTGTTGACATTGCAATTTAAGTGCTTTATGTTGCAGTCTCTTTTCTCCGCACACCCTCATTGAAGCGCTCTGTATGTTACCTCAGCACTCTTCCCTGCAAAGTCATTATAACAAAAGAATTAAGCGCATCACAGTGGTGTCAAACATAATGCCAGTGGCTGCTGATGTCGAAACAGCAAAGTGAGGGTGGGTGTGTTTTCATGTTGCTGGCAGGATTTAAGACCTAAGCAGCTACTCCTTTCAGTGGCTATGAATACATCGTGAGTGTGCCTTCATGGAATTCATCCACAAAGAGTGTTGCACCAACCCAAAGGAGGACGAAGAATGTTTGAAGACATTTTTTTTTTTTTTTTTCTTTTGCAATATGTTGCATTTGTTTATGTAATGAGGCATTGTGCGGATGAAACATACTCAGATACAGTGAAGAATGTATGTGGCAAAAGTTGCAATTACTCTGTGAATGGAATTATTATAAATTATGCACTGTCTATTAAGCATTCTAGTGGGAATGCAAAAGAAAGGACGTGTTTTTTTGATTTTCTTTTTTTAAAATTAACATACCAATCTTTGTCAGGGTGTTTGTCGTGTCTGCCGTTTTATTGTCTTAGGCAGGAGTGCGGGATTGTTGTAATTCCAGTCAGACAAAATGAGTTCCTGCAAGTGGGATGCCTCATTCGATCTAATCCCCCAGCAGAAATCCGTCTCACCACAGCCTCCATCCACCACAGTTGGTGTGGCTGCCTGGCTGGTGCAAAATGGAGCCACATGTAGATTAATTTCCACTGATTAAGTCAACCACTCATCCTTACCAGAGAACATATTCATCTCAGTTATCAATTTCTACAGTTTAGACAACACCTGTCATAATATATTTACTTCTTTTTGTTCTTGATTTGACTGAAAAGGGAAGATCATTATATAACTTCTGTTGGAAGACTTGAAAAGAAACGAAGAAAAATACTTAAGCTTAAGGACCCAGCGGATCAGGCTAATGATTATTGCACTGAGCAAGAGTGCTTTACTTTGTAAAAGGGTTTACTGCACTGGAGAATGGGGTCTGCATCACTCAGCAGCAGAGTTTTATACATTGCTGTAACCCTTTACAATTTCACAGCTTATATGATGCGTTTGGTATTCATTGGTTTATTCTGGAAGATAATAAGGGGGTCATAGCACATCAATAGTGTTGTGTGGAGGTGCAAGGCAGTGCAAGGACAATGCAAGACCTCTTTACACCCGTGAGTCAGCAATTTGTCAGAGCCTTCAGCGTAATGTAAAATTGGTTTTTGATGAAAAGCAAACAGAACTGCAATACCGACTTGAATACCATTAATCATGAATCAGCGAAACCCCAGAAGATAAATCCCGCCTAAAATATTTCACAGGCAAGAAACAGGCTATAGAATATTATTCTTATCTTTACTTAAATAACTCTTGCTGGATAACATTTATCAGTCCCTTTGTTAATATATCGCAGTTTACAGCTACAGTCTTTCCATTGTTGAAACAATCACCTCTGATATGGTCAAAACAAATCCTTAATACACAGACTAAGATGTGAAAACATGCTGGCTGCATACGCAATTTTTCCCTGATGCCTCTCTTGGCCCCTCAGCTGCCTGCAGAGCAGTGGCTCACTCTGTCTTCGGAGGCAGACCAGCAAAATTTAACTAAATCAAATGCAAAACAAACAACAACAGGATACGTACTCAGCTAATTGTCGATATATTGGTATAATCTCCCGATCCTTTAAAACCTACCGGGCATATGGCATCTATGCAACCTTTGTGGCTACCGATGATCTAACAGCAAACTTGGCAGAGGGATACAGGCGCAGTCTATATTGAAGCAATTAAGCACAGGCTTGTAGCCTACTGAGTCTCCATTAAGTTTCATTAAACATGCAATTAATGGCAACAACAACAAAAAAGAGAAACTAAGGTTATATTAACAAACAGCTCTTTTGAAAACAGAAGAGAATAACTGATTACTTAAAGTGAATAGCAAAGGTGTTGTTTTTTTTTTAAATCAGCATGGATAATTCGTACAAATTTGCACTCACTTGCACTCACTATTTGTTTGATGAGTGTAGAGCTTTAGTGTCAGTGACTTTGTTTAGAGAAAAATGGGTTTCAGGGACAACAAACTGTGCTGTTTCTTTCTTATATCGTACTTTCTCAAGTGAGGCTTTATTTATTTGAAGTTAAGATTCCAGTGAGTAAATGGGTTTGCGTATATTAAATCCACAGGTCCTGGTCAAATCATTTTCTATATCTAGATCAATTTGGAAACATTGCACATCTGGGAGAGTGCTGACTTAGGGAGTTAGATGCCCAGAATCATTTGGGTTTATAAATGGCATCATTTTATCTCTACCCAAATCCCAAATAAATTTAATTTGCAATTGAAGCCATTTTTTAACTTTTGAGAAGCAGAAACAAGTGTTTTGGAGGGCTTTATAGTAAATTTTCTGTCAACGACTAAAAAGGATCTTTTATCTTATAGTCAGCTAAATATTTAGTTTGTGTTTTTATTTTTTCTCTCTTTCTTTTTTGTTTGCAGAGAACCAGAACAGCGGATGAACTATGAATGCTGAACACAATGATCTCCTCCCTCCAGCGCCAGACAATGAGAGGTCATAGGCTGAAGGGGGCGCTCTCCAACCCCCTCTTTGTGCTACTTTTGGCCCTTCAGATCCTGGTGGTGGCCGGGCTGGTTCGTGCTCAGACCTGTCCTTCTGTCTGCTCATGTAGTAACCAGTTCAGCAAGGTCATATGCACCCGCCGCAGTCTACGTGATGTCCCAGATGGCATTTCCACCAACACTCGCTACCTGAACCTTCAGGATAATCTCATCCAGGTCATCAAGGTGGACAGTTTCAAACACCTGCGCCACCTGGAGATTCTGCAACTGAGCAAGAACCACATTCGCAGCATTGAAATAGGCGCCTTCAATGGGTTGGCCAGTCTCAATACCTTGGAGCTCTTTGATAATCGGCTCACGACAATCCCAAATGGAGCGTTTGAATACTTGTCAAAGCTGAAGGAATTGTGGCTTCGCAACAACCCCATTGAAAGTATACCATCTTATGCCTTCAACCGGGTCCCCTCGCTTCGAAGGCTCGATCTGGGTGAGCTCAAACGCCTCTCCTACATTTCTGATAGAGCCTTCAAGGACTTAACCAACCTGCGCTATCTGAACCTTGGAATGTGTAATCTCAAGGAGATCCCAAACATTTTACCTTTGGTTAGGCTTGAAGAACTCGAAATGTCAGGAAACCAGATCTCTGTTATCAAGCCCATCTCATTTACAGGATTAGCAAACCTCCAGAAGCTGTGGATGATGCACGCTCAGATCCAAACTATCGAGAGGAATTCCTTTGATGACCTTCAATCACTGGTGGAGCTCAACCTGGCTCACAACAACCTCACCTTTCTACCACATGACCTTTTCACACCATTGCATCGTCTTGAGCGGGTCCACCTCCATCACAATCCTTGGAATTGCAACTGCGATATCTTGTGGCTGAGCTGGTGGTTGAAGGAGGCGGTACCTGCGAATACCAGCTGCTGTGCCCGTTGCCATACCCCTGCAGTCTTTAAAGGTCGCTACATCGGTGAGCTGGACCACAGCTACTTCCAGTGTGATGTCCCCGTCATTGTGGAGCCCCCCAGTGACTTAAATGTGACAGAGGGCATGGGCGCAGAGCTCAAGTGCCGTACAAGCTCACTGACATCCATCAGCTGGCTCACTCCAAATGGCTCACTGGTCACACATGGGGCATATAAGGTGCGTCTGTCTGTACTCAATGACGGGACATTGAACTTTACAAGCGTCACAATGCAGGACACCGGGACTTACACCTGCATGGTTAGCAACACGGCAGGCAACATTTCTGCCTCTGCTGTGCTTAATGTCACTTCTGTGGAAAACAGTGGGGTAACCTATTTTACCACAGTCACTGTGGAGACCATTGAAACCCCAGGGGATGATAGCCAAACGCCCCTTCCGCCATTTGGCTGGGTATCATCCTCAACGACAAAAAGTACTCCGGTTTCAACCAAGACCACAGAGCGGACTTACACCATTCCAGTCCTCGACGTGAATGGAGAGGGAGCCCTTAATGGCCTGGATGAGGTTATGAAAACCACCAAGATTATAATTGGATGCTTCGTGGCCATCACGCTCATGGCTGCTGTTCTGCTGGTTATTTTCTACAAGATGAGAAAGCAGCATAACCAGCAAGACCCCGATGGCCCAGCCTCCTCCATGGAGGTCATCACTGTTGAAGAAGAGCTTGCAGGTGTTGCTGCCATGGAGAGACACCTATCGCTACCCCCTCTGGAGCACTACAACCACTACAACACCTACAAGAGCACTTACCACCATCCTCCTATGCTCAGTACCATACACAGCTCGGCCACACAGGAACCTTTACTTATTCAAGCCTGCTCAAAAGACAATGTACAAGAGACCCAAATCTGAACTTGAATTTGACTTACTATCCAGTCAGTATCAACAATGTCATACTTTGGAGTACAATGGACCAAAACATGAACATAAAAGAAATCAAAATGACATTGACTTTGACAAAGTTCATGTTGATAACACTAAATGAGCAATCGGCAGAGGGACGACTCACGATACTTTAACATGTGTCTTTACAGAAACAAAGATTATTTATTAAAAATATGTCTAGTGGCTAAATGAAGAAAAACAATTTGTGATAGCTTTTTAGCTCATTTTATTTCTCTTTCTCTCTCTCTGTGTAATATCGCATAAGGGAAAGAATGGTTTACCAAAAGGAAATAGGGTGGGTCAAATACAGCTCACATAAAACAAATGTAGAAATCGGCCTTATGAAATGAATACTATGTCAATAAGTTGTTTGATTTTATCTGAAATACCAAGGGTGGGAAGGGCGCTGCTTCTGTATTTATAAGCATCTCACTGGCATTGCGGTTTGGTGAATGGCAAATAAACCCGAAGATGGGTTTATTTTTAAACTGCTGTCATATTTTAGCTTTCACTCAACGGAAAATGGGATGTTTTAATGACACGGCTCGAGATGATATCGCAGTGAGGCCAGCATGCCCGAGGAGCAAAGCAGCTAACTAAGTAAATGTGCATTTCCCCTGTGGCTCCTAAACAACAGCCATACATCTTTCACTTTAATTAAGCTCTTGCTCCCATCCCTCCTACCACTTTGTCTCACACTTTCACCTTTTCGCTGCTTCTTTCAGTCCACACCTCCTCTCTTCCATCTGTCTATTCACCCTCTGCTTCTCTTTCTTCTTTGTTTGTCTCCCTGTCACATAGCTCGGTGACGTTCCTCACCCCTTTCTGTGTCTCATTTGTCTTGTTTTATCCACCGGCATGTGTCGTACGATGGCAGGATATTGCTTGGGAAATGAAGGGGAGCATAAGACCGCTGCGCGTAGCCTCCCCGTTAACCCAGTAATGATCTACGTCCACTCAGAGTCGCGTTACCTTGGCATCGCCCCACGGTCACACGAGCCTCGGCGCTGTTTGTCCATCTGTTACACAGATAAGGAGGCAAATGAGGCTGCTTTGTAATGTGGTGTGACCCTGTCAGACAAACACGAATGGGGCTAACATAGTCAGCGAAGCAGCTAGAAACAGGCAACAAAATAAGGCGACGGGTTATAGCTCATTAATCTGTATCAGCAGTTCATTTGCAGGCTAACAGAGGAAAGCTGATAACAAAACAGCATGAGACTTTACTCTCCGTGTGTCCAACATGTAACCAGGGATAGAGGCCTTTGATATTGAAGCGACCCCTGCTCAGTCTCATTTTTGTCAGAGAAAAACCTACACGCGCGCACAAGCTTTGATGTCGCATCATTTATAGACCATCCAAACATTGTCTCTCTTGTAGTCTGTATACACTCTGCTCTTTCATTTTGTCTTTCAAAGAGGAAGGCTTAAGGAAGGGGGAGTCAGGATGCAATGTAGAGAACAGTGGGTGGGGAAGGGTGAGGCAGACCCACAACGTCTTCAAACGGAGATATTGCAGATATGAAGGGAGTAGAGTGTGTGTGTGTGTGTGTGTGGGGGGGGGGCGTAAGGAAAAGGGAGGCAAAAACTAGCCATCAAACTGTCGCCATGGATGTCGCCATGGAAACAGTGACCTTGTGCACAAAGAAGAGGTAGATTAGACAAATCTAGAAGTGAACACATTTACCGATGGATTGGATGGGATTTGAAACAACGCACTGCTGTAGTCATTTAAACTCTTTATACAACTTGATGCAAAAGTACTCATCAATTTATCTGTCCTGATGTCACTAGTCACCTTTTTGACGTTCATCTCTGAAGAGAGCCACAATGATTGCGCATAACAAACAGCAATTATCACTCGCCTAAATGTACTAATTTTCTACTTCAACAGAGGAATGAACAATAAATACACATTTAAGAAATGGTACGGTCTGCTAACATAGAAGCAGAGGAAATATAAACAATTTAAACAGACATGTATTCACTGAGCTTTAAGAATGGCAAAAACGTCCAATGTCATTGGTAATATTGATAAGTTAACCATTCTTTCCCTTCACACTATCTTATTTTTTATTAAATGCTGAATTCCTTTTCTATGCTTCTGGTGGCTTAATGTTGATGACGGCTACAGTGAAACAAAGGTTGCGATTTTATATATATATATTTGCATATGAGGGTTGTGAATTATTCGGGATGAATGGACTGTCGCTGTATTGGAGCAGGATGGCTTTACATGTAGAAAGATATTTGAATGCCGGAATGAAATTAAGACTGAGCCACAGAATTTTGGACTTGAAATACCAGCGGAGTGAGCCTGATTTTGTGCAAAACCCTAAGCCAAGGTGATCAAATTCTTGTGCGTTATTCTGCCAACTGTCTATGTTATGGGAGGGTTACTGTATGGTGTGTGGGAATATTCTCTCTCTCATTTTTGGAGAGAATGGTCATAGAATAATTCAATTTCTAGAAAAAAGAAAAAAAAATATTTTCAAAAACAGGATGCAAAAAAAAAAAAAAAAATATGTTCGGACCATAATTTTACATGTGCTTCAATTGTTTTAAAAAAGCAAAACATAAACAAGAAAAAAAATTAAAAAAGTAAAAATAAAGTAAAAAAGACTGTGCTTGTAAGAAGTCCAACAAATTTCTCCGAGGATGATGTTCAATTATTGATACCTGCGATTGTAGTTCATACTGTACATGAATACAAATAAAATTGCAATTTTTTTCCATTAGATTTTATGCTGGGAATTATTCGGAGACGTTGTTAACATTTTGCCAACTTTGTCCCGTTTGCACATGCATACTTGCCTAGAGATTCTATAAAAGGATTACTGAGCAGCTCCCAGAACACTGACCTAATGGGAAACTGAAGCTTATTTTACAAGGTCGGAGGAGGGAAGGAGATCTCTCAAAGAGCAAGAGGAAGTGCTCTTTCTTTTTTATACATAGGAAAATGAATTCTTTTATCCAATTTGATTCACTCCATCTGTCCCACAGAATCATTTGATTCATGCAGGCAAATCTGAGAATTTCATATCCAAGGGCACAATAGGCTGTCCTGCTGTCTTCTGTGACTCAACATGATGAACAAAGAACATCACAAAACCTTGGAGAACATTGTTAAAGTCAGGGAAATACAAGTTTAATAGTCTACACTAACCTCACTGGCAAAGTGTATTTAATTTGGAATCAATTAAACTAAATCTCTGCTGTGAAGAATCAAGGTTAATAGAAAAAGAAATTGCAACAATTCACTAAAGGGGCTGCTTTTGATTGTAACATCCCTACTCAAATTGCAAATAGTGGCTTACAGACACATTTGCCTTTGGGACTGCTTATTTTCACTCAGTACTTGATCGCTGCCCAGCAAATGTTGCAAGTCAATTGGTGCAGAATTCATTTAGAGCCTTATTGGCACATACAGTATATAGTAGGCCTTGAATGCTGGAATCGCAATGTGATCAGTTAAGTGAATCTACACTGATAATCTGGACAATGTGTAGGTTTAGAATTGGATGTGAACGTCGACACTCGCCTTAGTGTACATAAATATTCAGATCCAGTATCCTGAGGAGGCAGATCCCTGTAAGTGTAAACATAATCTGACCAGGAAGCAAACAGTAAAAGAATAGAAAAAATGCTAAGAGGACGCGCTGGTCCCCTTAAAACTCAAGAATCCACTGAAGACCTGCACACGAGTTTATTGGTCCAATCACCAATCAGTCTGTGGACTATCATTTCAAATCCTTACGTTTGGCACCTGGCAGTGACCATCTTGTATTTCATTGGAGCCAGAATGGACTGTATTTGGACACCCGATTCTGAGGAGCATGTCCTGATAGGACCTGACCGACAACGCTCCCCGGAGGTGATGTAAAAATACCAAGACAGCCCTGTCCTGAAGAATATGCCTAATCCTTAGGGGTGTAAGGGAACACATTTGATCCGAGAACCATATGAATCACTCGCCACAGTTAGGAACTCCGCCCTGCATGAGGCACAATGACATCTAATGCACACTTGTTACGACTTTTAAATCAAATTCATACGACAGCATTTAGCAGCAGGTTTACTAGTGGTGTGACACCTGACCTCTGTGGCATGATGATATGGGACATCATGCATTACCTGGATGGGAAAATAACGACTGCTCAGAAGAACTTGCAGTGCTGCATTATTTAAGTTGCCTGTATGGAGGCACTTTGGCTCTGCTGTTAAAGGTGATGATCCTGCAACAAGGGCAAAAAGTTACTCAATTTGGTTTAAATGTTGGGCATTATGACTGGTATTGTTTTAAATAAAGAATATGGGTACATAATAAGTGGGAAGCAGAGTTATACTTATCTCCGACCCCTTTTTGCATTTTTGCAGATCCAAAAAAGGATCCGATCCATGGATTGTAATTCATAACATGATCTTAACCATGAGTTTTATGATCCCTTACACCCTTACTAGGTCTACTTTAATGTGTAGTTTACTTAAAATGGGATAATAATTTACAAATGAACATCAGGCTGTATTGATGACAACATGAAACAAGCTCATTAGGAAATTGTTTACTGAGCTAATAAATCAGGTAGGAAATCAGGTCATTCTCTCATTTGTTTTATGATGAAAGACTTCTGTTAGAAACCAATGAAGCAGCTCATTACAGAGAAAGCATGTTTAAGGCATGTGTCATGCATTAGGGTAACAGTAGTGCTACAGAGAACAGACAAACAAGAAAATATGAACTTCAAGTCCACTTAAGGCTTAATTATGCAAAGCCTGTCATCACACATGTGTTAGCCACTGTTCAACGAGAATTTGTAACTCAACACAATCTCTAATTGAAGTTTTTTCTCCGTCTGTCTTTCTGAGAAAAGTAAAAAGTGTTCAAAGGGTTTATGATCTCTATTGTGAGATATATGCAGTATTAAAAATTCACACTGATTATACTTCACATTCCCACCCAGACCAAGCTCTGATGTGTCTATAGTGAAGTACAAAATGAAACAAAAAAACAAGCAAAGCTAAGCAAAGAAAAAAAAAAACGGGGGGGTTACCAGTGCTGCAAGGGGAGAGAGAGAACTGCAGAATGATGGGATTTAGGGAATCCTGATGCAGCACTGGGCTGCAGATCTATCTGGACACTACAATCAGGCTCCACTGGCACCTTATAGGTAAAACTAGAGCCCACATACTGTATACACAAACAGAATACAAACAAGCCCTGATATTTGGCACTATTTAGCTGGAAATGTCCGCTTTAGGAAAACCTCTGCTCGGGGAGTCTAGTTGTAGGAAACGAAAGCTGGGTTAAACAGACCTCCAGCAAGCTGTGAAACAGATGGTTTCCCTCTAGACTACTGTTGTCAAGCATCTATTAGCACCTGTTACACATATGAAAGGTGGACAGAGGGAGGGAGAGGTGAGTTTGCCATTCAGCATGCACTGACTGGACTGTGTGAGATAGACAGGAAACTGTAAAAGGTTGTAATCATGCTCTGAATTTTCGTAGGCAAGTTGCATCCATTTACTGTTTCCATAAAAAATGGGTCCTGCAACGACGTAATGGTCAATGAATATTGGAAAAAAAAAGCTTATAAGCACATGTACATCCATTTCATTGGGAAATACCATATTATGACCTTTCAATGGGGATAATATACAAACCAATAAACATATAACAAGTTAACTGCCAAAGTTGACTCTGTTTGGTGAAAAAGTTAGCGTGTGTTTTGATAAGATAAGAAGCAACTTAATCTTTCTAAGTGGTTGTGGACGTTCACAGAATATCATGTTTGATATTCAATGAATTGAGTTTTCACCATTTTATCCAAAAAAGAGTCAATGTGAAAGAGATGTAGGCCAAGTGTTGGAGTTGCATTTGAAGGCACTGATGGTTTTCTCAGTATAGTTTAAGTTCTGTCTCAGTTTTGGCAGCTTTTTATCTTTCTTTTTTTTTGCCCAGAGAATCTACAGAAGACATTTTTTCTGCACAGAAGGAGCCACGAGTTTCAAGATTTTATGGAGAAGATGAGTCATTTGTATTTGTAGTGTGTGTATTTAAACCACCAGATGTTTTTTTGTTATGGATTTTATTAAAATTCTACTTAATGGAAAATTTATTTCCCAGAGCAAAAACAAATTGAAGTGTAGGAGCGTTCCATGTTTCAAGGTTTATGTCCCAGCAGTGTCTTTGACTTGCACAGTTTTTACGTTACACTACTAGTTCTCCTCTGTTGCAGATGAATAGCAATCGCAGTATCTGGGGGTTGTAAGCACAAATACTGCTGAACGGCACCTTTGAGGACCCAGAATCGGAGCACATGCAGTTTATAATAGAAACTATACAATGCAATTCTTAATATGGGACTGCAATTAAAGTAATACAGAAAATGGGTTGCAGTGACTTAAATGAGAGAGAGAGAGAGAGAGAGAGAGTACTTAAAAGCAACATGCTGATGTCAGCCAATGTTGCCCTTTGGGGTGGAGGTAGACGTCTGCTTGTCTTAATCTGCAGCAGTCTGTGTGGTTCTGTGAAAACAAACATCAATACCCAACTAGCTGACTGTCATCTGCTGGAAAATCATTCATTTTTGGACTTTAGGTGATAGGCTCAAAGTAAATTTCAAAGGAGGAATATGAAAGACCAACACAATCTCAGTATGATGCTTCACTGGTTTTCTCCACACCAATCTTTTTTATTCTAAGTAAATACTTAGTTCATAAGATATTTCGCAGTTAGAAATCAGCATAAATTAATCAATCAGGGAAAAAAATGCCTAAGGTTAAATATCTTATACGGAGCACACAATGGCAAATATTTTTTAGGCTTGTATTGCAATGAGAATTTTCTTTATTTGTTAGGCATTGGAAAGAAGGTGACTTGGTGGACTGACAGACCGATTTAACCCTGATTCGGCTCTCTGTAATCGGAGGAGATCTTTGTCTGGGACTTCGATACTGATGCTCAGCCCAGATTATCTAGCGACGTAAAGTGCTTACAGATCCAGTCCTAAACCTCCCAAACTTCCCGCAGACTCATCCGGGCCACCCCGATTAGCATCAAACATGCCTGATATTTAGGATAATTGAATCAGTACATTCAGAGCTGAACCACACTAGCCAGTAAGAGAGACACAATCTGACCAGTGTTACATATTCTAGCGCATAAGGGAACTGTTAACTACAATCTTCAACAATTTTGCCATCCAGGCTCTTTTTTTTTTAATCTCTGTAAAGCTTAACTATAGTAATTGTACTTAAGTCAGGCTACTTTTCATTTACACCTGCTTCCAACTGAGAATGTGTGAAGGATCATGGGAGGTGGTGTGCTTCCTCTACCATAATAATCTTAATAATTAT
>KV751315.1:17962539-17990929 GCA_001698575.1 Mola mola | reverse complement strand
TTTTTAACGCAGTGCTGTCTGAGGGCCAGCAGATCAGTCATCCAGCATTGGATTCTAGCCTTGTGTGTTAATGTTAATGCTTTAATGCTATTTTCTGCTGGAGTCACTGAAATCCCCCAAATTCTTTGCAATTTTACATTGAGAAACATTTTTTTCTAAAACGGTTGCACTATTTACCAGCATTGCCTTTAACAGAGTGGTGAACACCTCTCCACCTTTACTTCAGAGAGACTCTCCTGTCTTTGATAGATTGTTTTAAGAATCCAATCATGTTACTAACCAGTTGCCAGAAAAAATCATTAACTGTGAAATGGTCCCCAGAGTGTTTTCGTTAAACATTTCACATCTTTCCAGGTTTTTGTTGCCACTGTCCCCAAAAATTTCAATTAAATATGGAGTTTCCATGTTTTTCAAATCACTAGAAATGAGCTTTTGGCAAGGACCTCACGATATGATAGCTGTCACAATACATGAGGAAAAAATGAGATATACCAGATAGATTGTGATATTCTACAATGCAATCTACACCCTGAAATCAAATTATGTTCATGACTTAGAAAAAACACACAACAAATTACACTACACTATTACATTAAAAAAATTTCCATTTAAATGTATCAGTCTGTATCTGTGTCACTGAAATGCCTGCTTTATTCTTATTGTGCCACTGAACACATTGGCCATTTGAATATAAAGAGCACTCAGTGAACAAAATACATAAAACAAAGCTGCACAGATGGCTGGCGGCCGCTGCCGAAATCGCTCCAGCATGTCAAAAGTACAACTCCGTCTGGTAACCACGTCAGTCATCAGTTTGTGTTCAGGCAGCTGTAGTAACGTGTGTTGTGGTTGCAGCATGTGGCTTGCTGTAGTGTCGCGTCTCTTAAAAGCTGGTTAGTTGTCTCACTCTCCCCAGCATGACTGCAACTGATCAACGCTTCAGTCCATGCTGCTAAGTCCAATTGAGTGTGTGCGTGAAACATTTTACATCAGCTAAGCTGCCGTGGTCATGTTCGACGCATTGCCTGTCTTTTTCCTCGCAGCTCGCTCAAGTCATGATACCGCGAGTTCGTTGTAATCCCTGAATATTTGGATATATCCTGACAGAGCTTGCTCATAACCAAAGTAAAGCAACAAGTTGGCTCTGAAAGCTTGTAGATTTTTCATTGTGCTCCCTCCTGTTATAACACGTTCTGCTAACGGCAGGATCATGTTAAGCAATATGAATATACGAACGAACCGCCAATCATAGGGTCAATCAATATATTTATGCACGGCCCTACCAATCGCATGAGTTAATAATCAAAACATGTTTTCTTTAAAACTTATTCAAGTTTTGGCAAAATAAGCCAACAGAGGCTCGTGTCCCTGTCTGACATTTTATTGGCTAAAGGATTAATTGATTAAATGACAGATAACTATTATGTTCAGCCTCAGGCCTGCAGCTGCCAATTGGCTTGGAACTGTGTGTTTATTGTGGTTTAACAAGAGGAATAGGAGCGTGACCGCTGCTGCACCGGTCTTCTCTTAAAGCTGTGACGCAGGTAGTTACCTGCGTTGGCAGAGATGGCAATGGCATCAATATTCTTTGCCCTTTTCCATGCTTTGATGAGCTGCGGCACAGTGCCTGCTTGTTCTGCTGTCAAACGGACAAGCTGCTGCTTTGGCATGTCTAATTTTGAAGCACAGATGTAGCAATGAAAACCAGGTCTTCCAGACTGTCGTTCGTTCACAAATACCAAAAGCAAAATGAATTATTGATCAGCAATACTGTTCTTGTGTGCTTGATAATTGCCAGACAATCAGTTCTGTAAACTGCATCCAATAGGTCCAATTATGGGTTAGCAACGGTGTGATAGATACACTGACTCACGATCCTCCCTGATGACAGACTCGGTTTGCAGTAGCTTCACTGTTTAAAGTTGGGCTCCACTTCTTATTCAATAGACTGTTAATATTATTGTTCCTACTCTGTCTGGCCCAAATATTAAAAGTCAGGAATGGCATTAGAATATGAAAGATTCAGATGAAATAACTCCAATGTCCACGTAATAGCCCTAATGGAGACGTCAGAAGCAGCGCAGGAACTGTTCAGTCTAGTTTATCAAAAGGATGAAGCATGATTTACAGCCATTACAGTGACGGGTCAAAAACCAGAATTAATCCAGATCCAAGTCCGAAGTCAAGAAACCAGAATTCAAACTAAACGTGAAAACTAGGAACAACCAGGAGTGGATAGAAACATAGGCACCAAGTGCACCCAATGATGCGACAAAGAACAAAGGGAACACATGCACTTATGGACATAATAATATGATATATGAAAGGAGGAAGAGACGGGGGTAGAAACATAATGACACAAGACATAAGGAGGAGAAGGAACCTTCAAAATAAAACGGGGAAACACAAGAACACAAGTCATTTGGAAAACTCACATGAATCAGAATCAACAAGAAACACAGCAGGAGGAATAACCAGAAACTATTACAATAAAATATGAACAAAAATCCAACAGAAAACCATCACAAAACAAAATGACCTTGACAAAATCTAAAGGAGAGAAAAAACATATATAAAAATAATAAAATAACATTGAATTCATGCCAAGAATTTGAAAAGTGCGGCAGTGCTCTGCCTGAGAATCTCAGACCACCGACTGTCTTTAAGAGAATTAAACATTTTAGAAATGGCTCAGCTTCTGGAGACTTTAACAAATCTGTTAATTCTGAAAAATCAACAAAAATACTGAAGGCAGCCAGTGTTTGGATACAGGAAGGCGGTAATGTTGTGCTGTGATGTGACTGCTGCCCAATCTCGAGCAATATCACAGCAGATAAGATGAAAGGCAGAGAAATACAGAAGATGCACAAAGTGATAATCCTGTTAAGTTACCCTGGATGTCAGACATACAGCAGTACAAAAAAAAAATCAATCTGATATTTCATATTTACCTTTTCTTACTGCTGGTACTGCTGTTTTTCCTTGTTTTTTTATTATTTCATAAAAAAAAAAAAAAAAAGATAAAGGACAAAAATGTGATTTATTCTCACCTCAGTCCATATAGTTGAAGTATTTTCCTATTCGGTGCAGCACATTTATCTTCTCTTCTATGAAAAGTGTTGAACAGTAACACGTTACCAATGAATAAAAAACTATGAAATAAAGCAGACTATAATAAACACATTAAAGTTAGTGAACTGTGTGGAAGCGTGTCATGTGATAAAAGTGAAACAAATTACTGCGCTACGCAACTTATGTCTAATACCCTCTTCACCGATTTATGAACATTGTTTTTATGTAAATATAAATATTCAAACGCAGCCATGAGTTGTTGCCTAGCAACAACTGCTTTAAGTGGAGGAGGAGAGACGAGTGGTGGGACGACAGACGGCGGACAGGATTTTTAAAAAGTAGTTTAGGAACACAGGGAATATCAGATAGAGGGTACAGTTTATCAGCAAACGTTAGGATTAGGGTACAGGGGGTAAAAAAAACAAACAATTGGAGGCTGCAAAGCATTTCTAAATATATGAAACGGAACTTGACTGATAATTAAGTTAATAAAGAAAACAGCATGCTAAATGACACCATGGTCCATTTCACCTCGTTTACATGTATTAATGGTAATGAGATGTAACATTTCTTAGTTAAAAGCCTCCAATAAGAACATTAAGGTTAATAACCAGAACACACTGTATATGAATAAAAATCTTTAAAAAAAAAAATGCTTCTGATGGTTAAATGTTACGTGGCCAATTTCACCAACATTTAAGCATTCTAGTGTTAGTAAAGTAAAGCCAAACAGAGTTTTCTTACTTTATGCTTCCTTTGACTCAACACAGTTGGGCAAAATAACCTGGACAATGTTGTTCCTATCTGACAGTTTTTTAAACTTTTATCTGAAGTTATTTTTTTTTTTTTTTAGTGAGTGCAACAGTTCAATTATAATTAGGGTAAAATAATTGCAAATATTCACGATTTGAGGATAAATACCAAAGCTGTTGTGTACTGTTCGAACACCATCTCATACTTCAAACTGCAGGCATTAGCTATAATATCCATCTATCTACACTGATGTCCTCATCCTCCGACAAATGCATGCATTAAAACCAGTTTGACAGCGTGAATGAAGTGGCTCTTATCAAGAAGGAATGCATCAGTGGTGACGGACGCTGATGGGTTCTAGTGACTTTAATGAGAAAACATGCTAAATTATGCTGCTATTAGATGAAATGGAAAAGCTCAATCAGGATATACTGCAAACCAATACTCTAAATCCATATCTCCCAGTACCAAAATAATCCTTTTAAAGCCAGAGTGAGAGAAGGAGGTTGGATCAGACCTCAGCCTTTACCTCCGGAACTTGGAGTAAGCACTTTTCTTGTGCTAGCGTCTGGAGTGGCGCCAGGCTAACCAAAGACCTCGTCCCCTTTTGAAAGGATTACACGCCTTGACCTTTTGACTTTTGTACACATACGAATTACATCTCCCTTTCTTTCTCGGTTGTTTTGTTTCCTGCCAAGTGCCAATGCAGAGAGGAGCTTTTGTGTGATCACCTTGAGAAAAGAAAAACAACAAACAACAAAAAAAAAAAACTGTACTGCTGTGGATTTCTCGCTCCGTGAATTGTATGAAATATCATCTGTATCATCTTTTTTTTGGATGGTGCGGACGTAAAAGCAGACATGTTTAAGCAGGTGTGGCCAGGATGTTTCATTGTCTTTGGCTGAATAATGTTTTCAGATCTAGTGGTTTATCTGTTAAACTTTTGACGAACGATGGTGGAAAGAGAGGCCAAAGGTCAAGAAACAGTGGTCTCCTTTTAAGTGGATATCACCAAAAGCTGTATGTTTTTGTTTGTTTGTTTGTTTGTTTTGTGGTCCAATGGAACTAATATTTTCACAATTTCTATTATTGATGTTGTTATTAATTTTAGGGTTACTTTATGCTTAATTATATCTAAATAATACTAATTCTTTAAATACTTTTGAAGATAAGGTATCTAAACAAGGCCACAGAGCTACCAGATACTGTAGCTATCAGTGAAACTTACAGGTCATTGCCATTCCGGTAGCTTACAAGTTTCTTATATCGGTTGATTTTCTTTCAGTCTTTCTGCCGTTTGCTGGTGATCGCGTCGTTTTTTTCAACGCTCATGTTATGGAGGTTGTTTGGCATATGCAACAGTCCCTGTAAATATAGAAAACTTCACAAAAAAACATGAGATTGTCTGTTGTTTTCTTGACTACAGAGGAGTATATCTGATGTCAAATAGACTATGACATTCATTTGCATGAAGCATCGTCATGCAAGATGTCAATAAGCCATCATCAGTGCAGTGAGTCCCAGTGGGAGGTTTTAATAACCCACTTTCACTCCGAGGTAATTGGTTTTGGAATAGCTTTTAACGTTGTGGACTCTCTATGAAGAGGAAGTGGAAGTGAGTAGAAAACACTGATGGTACTATAAAGGATAACAAAATGTAAAACTTGGTAAAAGTAGACGCCAGATTTTTGTTATGTGTTTTCGAATGGCCTCACATCTAGAAATGCAGCCTTTTTCTCGTTATGTCAATGTTTTGATATGGTTGTGGCCTGTTTGCCAATTATGGCCTCTGAAGATTCTTATAGGTCCGACAGATTCATGAACAATGTGCAGCTGCAACAAACGCACAATTAATATGTCTACTTGAAATAATCTCATCCATGGGTCAAACATGAACATCATAAATTTAGCAGCCATATTAAACTGATGTTGTGCGATCGGAGGCGATGGCATAAAAAACCATCATCATGCAGCACTGAGGAAATGCAACCAGGTGAGTGGCCAGGGAAGATGATTGCCTGTGTGACGGAAAAATAACTCACAGGCTGCCAGCACATTGTTTTGAGACATGACAAATAAGTGACTATGCAGGGTGTGAGGAGGAGGAGGAGGAGGAGGAGGAAGCGTAATTGAAAGGTGGCTTTGATGATCTCCACTGATACAAACACACACAGTAATTTGTGAGGCTTACTCTATGTGTGTGTGTGTTCCGTTCAAATGGATGGTCCATCAGTTAATTTGTTGTGGGAAAATGTTAAGCAATAACAAAAACCTGCGATTTGTTCCATGTGGTCCGTGTTTCTGTGATTACAGATGGGATCGCAGACATCCAGCAATCGTCAGGATTTATCGGATCACGAGATTTAACATTATTAAGATTAAAGGCTTAAAACAGAAACACAAAGAGGAAGAAAAACATGCTGCAATTAGCATATTATTATTATATTAGCAAGGATTGATATAGTGATTGTACATTCCACAGCACGTGTATGATAATAACATTGGTTTTAAAAATCACAGTTTCACTTTCATAAAACTACAGTATGTTTTTTGAGTTAACACTGATTTCTCTGAAAACTGATTTTCATCATCTTTACAGATATTTAGCTTTGGAGACACCAACACTGGTGACTTGCAGTACAATTATCTGCAAGAATTTCCTTCTGTATAAATAAACAGTACATGTAATTCCTCAATTTTTGGAAATATAAATTGTTGCAGAGAAGATTATGTGAGCACAAAGCAGACAATCTGTGGATCTCCTGTGGACCTTTTTACAAAGCGTTTTGTCTATTTCTTTTATCATTTTCCTAAAATTATTATGGAAATGGTAGAGTTGCGCATCACTGGTTTGAAGATATTTATCTTTTAGCAGTTATTGAGAGGCACAGTATCATCAAAACAACCAGACCTGGGGATTTTAATACTAATGTGCTAAGCACTGGAATGCAAAACGCCGTGGCAAGACATTATCAAGTTTTTTGAAGTCATTTAATCTAAGTGTCAGATGCTAAATGTGTCTCCCGGTTCTTGGAGTTGCAGTCCAGGTCCTCATCACACTCTATCAGCTCTTGTCTCTTACTTCACAAGTCTGATCAATTTCACTTGGAAATGCAACAACCGGCAGTATTTACCTGAAGTAAGGACATAATTAACACCTGAGGGCCAATACAACGATCAACCGTCAATGCAGCTAATGTGATGAATGTCGCTCTGTTTTGTTGAGCGCAAGCAAACTTTGGCAAAAAGCCCTTAAATGAAAAAGAGAATGTAGACAAAAGGTGCTGGCGTTGTACGGTCTGTTTAGGACCGACCCGATAGCTAGACCCTAGCCCACGCATTGCCTGAGTTATATGCTCAGGCCATTTCCTTCATAAAGAGATTTGGTAACACTCTGCATTAAGATTACATTAATTAACATTACTTAAGGAAGTAATAACCATTTACTAACAGTTAATTAATTTCGCAACTAATGATTTACTCACAATCTTCACATCAACTTACACCAATTCAAACATTATTCAGTGGTTTAAAACCAGACTACTGTCATTTAAAGGATACATGTTTTTAACTTTACAATAAGGGTCACAAAAAGCTTCAATACATTGTTAGTTCAGCTTAATAAATGCTTTATTAGAGTCAGGGTTAGGGCTAGGCGTCCATCTGTGTCAAAATATGTCATGTTGTGTTATTTAACTGTAAATAAAAGTCCATCTCCGTCATAGCTGATGTTTACTATTGAGAAAGTACCTTAGTTAACATGAAGACTGATAGTAAGTGATTATATGACACAGATTAACTGTTAAGAATACTTATAACAGCATTAACTACTGTTAATTAACGTATCCTTTTTGTAAAATAATACCACAGTTTCAGAATAAAGAGAACGGTGTGTTTGTTGAACAAATGCTGTTGAACATTATAGTGAATGCTTCCGCCTTGAAATTCAGAGAGGTCAAATGATCTTGTGCCAAGCTTTGATTCCCTTTTGGCACCATGTCTGTGTGGTCAAAGCTGAGCGTCATGTTGAATTTTAGCCATCGTGATAGCGCTCTGCGTGTTTCCCACAGAATTACGTGAGCGTAGGGGTAAGCTGCTTTTAGCCATCCTGCACACATGTGGACTAACAGAAAAAAAATCCCCATGAAAAATAGGCATATGTTTAGCCTTGACACATACTGCGAGATAATCTGTTGGATTTCAGCCTGGGGCCTGTGTTGTACGATATACCCCTCTATCTCTATCCCTGCTTCCATTCCGCTGATGTACTGCCACCTCCGTGCCCAATAGACCCTTTTCATGGCAGCCACGATACCGTGAAATTGCAGGCAAACGCAGGTGTAATAAATAAAATGTATTAATATTCTTTTCCATTGAGTGTTACAGACTCTTCCCGGCGTATTGACAAGATGTCCAATGGATACATTATTACTGCTTTTTGTAAAATTCTGTCTAATTTAACATAATCCCATGTCATTGCTATCTCCAAGTGTCTATTTATTTATTTTCAGCTATTCTCCGTATTTATGTGTTCAATAATAAAATAATAATTGTCCTGTTATGCATTTTACTAAGCGGGGTGGTGCAGTAAAGGTGACCAGAGGAAACATCAGGGACCTGGGCTAATGGATGACTCTCTCAATATGCCATCGGCTCTCCTTTTACTGCAGCTGTCAGTTCTGTGCATACAAGGAGATCCAAGATTTTACAGATTTAGAGACCTCTGCAACACCCTTCACTTCACTTCCTCCCTGAGTTTAACAATCATCTCCATGAGCAAGAAGATTCTGCACCGCATATACTATTATTTGTTTGTACAAAGGTTGAAGTGTGTCCTCTTCAGGATTATTATGGTGATGTAATTCAACGCAGCCAGTATAAAACAATCAATCACCACCTCCTTCAAAACTGCCACAGTTTCACCCCTGCTTCTGCCTAATCACCGTGCAAACTGCACTGCATCATAATGTGAAGCGACTCTCTCCATCTAATATACAAATTATTTCTAGGCATGGGGTCCTGATCTCGCTGCCTCCATGGGCACTTCTGTCATTAAAGTTGTATTATTCAGTAGAATATGAGAATAATACTATAAAAGTGTGGATATGAATGTGCATAGTTTTGCACCTTTGCTCTGTTCTGCAATTACTGAGCAAAACCACAGGCTGTGGATGCTGACATTTACATAGGTGGAGGGAAATTTCAACATGAAGTGTGGACAAGAAATGTTAGAATTTCAAACAGGCTATTTGCCTCAAAAAAAACAAAAAAAACCCCAAAAAACTCACTCAATGTTTGCCCAAAGATTCGAGGAATTTTGAGGCAGATTTTTTATCGAATATAACAAATTTAACAGCCAGCCTACCCTAATTATGCTTATTGGGCACCTTGAGGAGAGGCTGCAAAATGAATAGAGTGGTGATTGGAGGGGAAACAGCATTCACCTGAGCAGCTAGAGTCAGACTGAAGGTGAAAATGAAAATGGGTCTGTTGCAAAACCCCACATGCTGCTCTTAAACCTCAAACATTGCAGTATTGAAATCGTCAAGGTAAAAATGAGGAGAGCCGTTATCTTTCCACCCACCCTGCATCGTAGAAGTGGTTCTGAAGCAGGCTGGCCAGAAGACCGTGCACCAAGCATGGTTTTTTATCTGCCTTCATGTGGTCCCCAAAGAGTTGTGGAAATCAGGGTACAAATTCCGCCACTTACCTTTTTGTAGCTGCAAAACATTGCAGAATATGCAACTCTGATTAGATTCTTTACTATTCTAATCAAGCAATTTTTCCTCCTTAAACCAGTAAAGATGTTTACCCTCGTGCTTAAGTAAAAAGTAATCCTGATTGAATGCTCCTTGTGCTGCAATAAGCAGTGTCATACATTGATGTTACGGTGGAGATATTTATAATAATTATCCAAATTTGCTATAAGAAAAGTAGGCTTGTCATCACAAGCAAAAGAGAGAGAGAAGAAAAGGATTTCTAAGTCTGAAAAAAGAAGACGCCCGTTCGTAATATTTTTTACTTTAATTCAAAGATTTGGGCTGATATTTAGGACTTCTTATGCTCAACAAAGGAACCAAAAAGTCTACAACCATCTATATGTTATACTGTCTCTCATCTCAGCCCTCTCTGTCAGAGATTCTTACTTAAGATGTACAGCTGAGGACTACACCCTTTAGCAAACACAACCCATATAGGATCAAATACAGCATGTTGTGGACTATTTTTAGCATCAGATTAACATGCAACTGGTGCACTACAGAATATTTAGAGAAACAGGGTGGCGTGTGTAATGGGACTAAATCCAAATGAGAAAACGGCATCCAGAACAACTGTGTGGCTCCTTTATGGGTTTTAATGGAGAAACAAGGGGCTTCTTTGGCACAGAAGAATGACACTTCATCAGTCACATAAGTCAATGGTAAATATTGACCTTGCAATGCAGTTCAAATGATCCGATGGCAAGTCCACCATTATTTGTGTCTATGAAAGAACTGAAAATTAATCTTTTCAACACACAGGCTTTATTAAAGAACTTTAATAAAGCCTGTGTGTTGAAAAGTCTTTTTAAGTTTGAAAAAGATAATTTCTAGAGTTGTTTAGCAGCTATGGTTAAGGGTAGCAGACAAGGTTGCTGCACTGCTGATGACTTCTAACATTAATGCTGACATTACTACTTCATCTCTGGTGCAATCACCGCAATTTTTTTTGGCCAGTTTCTCTGTCTTCGATCATTAATGCTTCACCATTAAAACCCTTCAGAGGTCATCTGACAAAAACATCTGTTCGGAACTGATTTACAGCACAATAACCACATTTTGAGATTATTTTCTCCTCCTTATGTTCTGCTTGTGTTATGGCTTTAGGGAGAGAAGGACAAGGATTTGCTGTAGAAACAATCCAAAGCACCTGCATGAGTAGAGTTTCTGTTCTATTTGAAAGCAACCATCATTAGTCAGTCTCTAAATATAACCACAAACTGTTTGGTCCAGAAGTATTTGGACAATGACACAGTTTTTTCATTTTGCCTCTATACACCACCACAATAGACTTGAAATAAGATAATTAAGATCAAGATTTAAGTGCAGACTTTCAGCTTTAATTTAGGAGGTTTCATAAGAATATGGCATTTACCATTTCGACATTCATACAGCAATTCACATGCAGAGTACCTCAATTTTCAAAGCTAAAAAGTATTTGTGTAATTGTCCCACCAGTTTCAATGCCAGTTGTGGTCTGTTCCCTCATTACTTCAAGATAAATGAAGCAGATAAAAAGGTCCAGAGTTGATTTCAGGCATTTAAATAACATTTTACGGTTGTTTTACTATAGCTATCAATATGAAATCCAAGGAAATATCATTGCAAGTGAGGGAGGCCATCATTAGAATGAAAAACAAAATAAATCTATCAGCGAGAGTAAAACCTTTAGGACTGGCCAGATCAACAATTTGGTACATTCTTAAAAATAATACAATAGAGAGAATACACTGGTGAGTTTAACAACATCAAAAGACCCGGAAGACCACGGAAGACAACTAAAGTAGATAATGGCAGAATCCTTTCCTTGGTGAAGACAAACCCCTTCACAACATTGTAACAAGTCAAGAATATTGTGGAGAAGGTAGGCGTATCCGTGTCAAAGTTCCCAAAAAAGCAGCGACCTCGTTGAAGTAAATGCAGAGGGTTTACAAAAAGGGGCAAACCACTGGCAACATTCAAGAACAGGAAGGCCAGATTAGACGTTGTCAGAAAACATCTCTAAAAGTCTCCCAAGTTCTGGAATCAGATTCTTTGGGCAGATGAAACAAAGATAAAGGTGTATAAGAATGACGGGAAGAGAAAAATAAGGAGAAGGAAAGGAAAGGCTCATGATCAAAAGCACCACATCATGTGTCAAACTTGGTGGAGGCAGTGTTATTGCATGAGCATGTATGGCTGCCAATGGAAAGGGCTCACTGCTGTTTATTGATGATGTGGCTGTTGACAGAAGTATCAGGGTGAATTATGAGGTGTATAGGACTATACTCTCTGATCACATTCAGCCAAATGGTACAAAACTGATAGGACGGCGCTTCGCAGTGCAGATTCATAATAAATCATAAGCAGCCGCTAAAAATGGTGCGAAAGCAAGACAAAACCTTGAAGGCAAATAAATGGATTATTCTTTAGTGGCCAAGTCAGTCACCAACCAAATAAGCAGCTTTACAGTTACTGATGAAAAAAGTTGAAGGCAGAAAGAACCACCAACAAGCAGCAACTGAAGGTGGCTGCAGTGAAGGCCTGGCAAAGCATCTCCAGGGAGGAAACTGGAATACATAGGTGATGTCCATGGGCTCCAGACTTCAGGCTGCATACTTCTGCAAAGGATTTTCATCAAAGTACTAAATATAGTACTTATATTTATAATTATGTTAGTTTTTCCAAATATTTTTGAGCCCCTGAGTATGAAGGTACTAAAATGGCTGCAATTCCTCAGTGGTAAATGCCATATTTATGTAAAATTTCTTAAATCTACCCATCTACCCATCTACAATGTATACATTTCTGAGGTGGAACAATAACTATGCTTAAATTATTCTTCTTCTTTCGGCTTTACCTAGCTTTTTCTAGTCGTTGCCACAGCCAATCATCCTCCATCCATCTGTCTCTCCGTGTCCTCCGTATCTTCTTCTCTCACATTCTCTCTCACCACATCAATGAATCTCCTCTTTGCCTCCTGCCTGGAAGCTCTATCTTGATCATCCTTCTACCAATACAGTGTATCCACTGTCCCTCCTCTGCACATGTCCAAACCACCTCAGTCTGGGCTCTCTAACTTTGTCTCCAAAACGTCCGACCTGTGCTGTCCTTGTGATGTGCTCGTTCCTCATCCTGTCCATCCTCGTCTCTCCCAAAGAGAATCTCAACATCTTTTGGTCAGTGCCACCGTCTCCAAACAAAACAATACTGCTGGTCTCACTAACCTCTTGTAAACCTTTCTTTTCACTTTTGCTGCTACTCTTTGGTCACAGATCACTCCTGACACTTTTCTCCACCTTTCTCCACCCTGACTGCACTCACTTCTTCACCGCACTCGCCTCTGCTCTGAACAGTTGACCCCGAGTACTTAAACTCATGGACCTTTTCCGCTTCTACTCCCTGTAACCTCATGGTTCCACTTGCCTCCATTTCATTCACACTCATGTATTCTGTCTTACTTCGACTGACTTTCATTACTCTTCTTTCCAGTTCATACCCTCCACCTCTCCAGGTTTACTTCCTCCTGCTCGCTGCTCTCAATGCGGATCACAATGTCATCTGCAAACATCATCGTCCACGGAAATCCCTGCCTGACCTCGTCTGTCAGTCTGTCCATCACCATAGTAAACACGAAGGGGCTCAGGGCCGATCCTTGATGCAGTCCCACCTTTTTCACTCCTGCAGCAAATCTCACCACACATACTTCTCTTATACATCTCCTGCACCAGTCTAACACACTTCTCTGCCACTCCAGACTCCCTCATAAGGAACCACAGTTCCTCCCTCAGCACCCTGTCATAGACTGTCTCTACATCCACAAAGACACAATGCAACTCTTCCTGACCTCCTTTATACTTCTCCATCAGCATTCTCAAAACACACAGGGCGTCTGTCGTGCTCTTTGTTGACATGAAACCATACTGCTGCTCACAAATCACAGCACTCTTCCTTTTTCAGCTTCCACCATTTTATCGTTTGCTCTGCCTTTGCTCTCTTCCTCCTCCTCACCACCAGAGTCATCCTGCACACGCCCATCCGATGCTGTCTGGCTACACTCTCTCCTGTCACCACCTTGCAGTCTCCAGTCTCTTTCAGACTGCATCGTGTACACAAAATCTAGCCCACCTGTGTGCTCCTGCCTCCACTCTTACATGTCACCCTGTGTTCTTCTCTCTTTTGGAAGTAGCTATTCACCACAGCCATTTCCATTCTTTTTGCAAAATCCACTACAATCTGTCCTTCCAGGTTCCTTTCCTTGACACCAAACCTGCCCATCACCTCCTCATCACCTCTGTTCGCTTCACCAACATGTCCACTGAGGTCTCCTCCCTGGGAATCCTTCTCTGCCATTTCTTTTGACTTGCTTCACAATTTCTCTTTGTCTTCCATCTCAACAACTGTACTTAAATAATCCTTAAATACGATCCTTAACAATGACTTTTGAATATAAATTTCGGAGACATATGGAGGGATGGACAAAACACTCAATGTAAATATAACTTCTACTCAGGTTAATGCAGCCAAAATTCTGCTTGTGTCACGATGCGAATGCTTGGCAAATATGCACTCCATTAGTTCCATTTAGCGATATGGGCTTGGGAAACAACTCCCACAGTTCGAATAAAGTACATAATTATTCTACATATGTTAGGCTGCTTAACAGCTAATAGAAAAATCCAAATGGGAGGTTATAATCTACAGTGTTTCCTAATCTGGAGCCTCGCGTTCCCTACTTGTTCCTCCTTCTGTCGCTTTCTCTGTTTCCTACACATACAAGCTACTTGCATGGGTAATTTGGCTTCATATCATATGCTAAAGTAAAATATTGACTTTTTTCTTTTGTGATAGGGCATTTAATAGATACTAATTAGTGGCCAATCAAACCTCGCTCCAATATCACCTGTCTATTGATAATCTTACATACTCTACAGAGAAATAAAGTGTAAGTTCCTCTTGATATGTGACCTCTCATATCTAACGCAGGTTTCATTAGGTTGGTGCAATGTCATTCAGTGTCACATTGGATTTGACTGTTCCAATAAACTTCAAAATTTACAACCCATGAGGCTCAGCTGCCATCAAGAAAATGGAGTAGCAAATAAAGGTGTTTTGGGGCTTTTTAATTAAGATTTATAAGACATGAGGCGGATGACAAAGTCACCAGAGGAAACAGAGAGAGAAACAAAGAGAGGAGGGGCGGGGCTTGTACCCATCCATTCATTCACTTGATGTATAATGTGACTTGTAATGAGGTGGTGGTAGCACCATGCTATACTGGGAAATTTGGGGAAGGTTTAGTGGTATGAAAAGTTTAGATACCACCCAATACTAGTTTGAAACAGCATTATTATGAGCAGGATGAGAAAGCAGGGAGACTATTAGATAAGAAGAAAGGATGCCTCTAGACGTATTGTAGTGATTAAGTATCCTGATGGAGGTGAACTGGTCACAAATCACTACTCATAAATCAAGCCTTTTTCCTGAATTTTCACGCACCTCTTTATTCCTCGGAAGGAGAAAAAAAAAATGATGACATGTATGAGTTCTTGGACAGTCTAGTAATCCTTCATCAGAGACAAAGACTGATTTAAAAGTGAAATTACAACAAGTGTTAAGAAGTGTTACTCTACTACCATCACACAAGGGTCCACTCTTACTCACGCTCACGTATTCCATTATGAGTCACCATCTACCCGACACATTGGAGCAGGCCCTTATCATAGTCTTACCGAAACCACCGAAGGATCATACGTTATCTTAGTCAGGAGTCATATGTCATGTCATGAGAAAGTAAGTCCTTCTTTCATTAAAGAAGACCAGAGCGGATTCATACACAATCGTTCTTTGTCTATCTCACAAGATCAATATGACTGTCAAAATGTACTAAAGAATGCAGGTAATGAGACATTCCATCACCTATCCACGTTTCATGTGTGCGCTCCCTCCGCCTGACATTTTACACCGACAACTGAACAGACAGCAGTAAAGTCTCATTTACCTTAATTTACACGCACGGGCACACATACAAACAAACGCCCTTCCTCTTGGCCTGTGCCCGAGTATGAATGCCTCCATGCCGTTTGCTTGAATAGTGTTTTTTGTAGTTGTCGTTTGTTTGTTTGTTTGTTACCCGTTTACAAAGCCAGGGCTGTGTACAAACACCCCACGAAGGACGTCGAGAGACGTTTGCTGAATTTGACAGAAAGTCGACTGTTTTTGAATTGTTGATCCCACTTCTAATATTTGTCCTGCCAACGCAGTATTGCAATCGCAGTCCCACAGGCAATGACTCAGGCACGACCATTTCCATATTTTGAATAATAACACATAGGGAATCTTCTGTTTAACATTCTTTCAGGGATAACGCAAGTGGCTGCTGTATTTTGCTTTGCTCTATCAAAGTAAAGCAATTATGGCATTGTCTCTTATTAATACAAATGCGGAAACTTTCCTTCACTGAGCCTCTCTCTACTGATCAGTTTGTTAGTAAAATCCAGCATTTTGGTGCCTTTCATGTACAACAGGGACCTATACTGATACCATGTTAGCGCGGCTGAATTTTTAAGAAAGCTGAGGGAACAAGAGGCTGAAGGGACAAATGGGAAAAAAAGTCTTTTGTAAAGCACTACGAAATGAAATTAGACCAAAAAAAAAAGAAGGTCTTTGGAGGTATAGAAATGGTCTACCTCTGCGAATGACAAATTTACATCTGACTGCAGAAACCTCCTTGGTCTAAAACGGCCAGCCAGCTTTTCCTGGTGGGCTCCACTAAGATAAGGATATAATGTTGAAAATGGCTGACTTCCAAGAGACGAGCGGAGTAAGCTCTGAGCCAGAAAAGATGTGATTTAATGGCTAAGTGTGAAACTTGGGGAGTCACTCACTCACAAGCCTGCCTCATATTGTTGCACACAGAGAACAGCGAGGGAAAGTGGAAGTAATGCTTTTTGTCATGCAATGGGGTGCGGGCACATTTTGACAAATTGCATGGCATTAAAATTCTTGTGGAAAAACAGATTTGGCTTCGGCAGAGCAGATGCCTCCTGTGGTACAAAACTATTCACATATCATGTTTACCAAGGATCTTTGGGCTTTTTTGTTATTAGATCTTTACCCCTTCCAGGACTCGTGAGGAACACAGAGGGAAAACATTTCTCCAGACTGGTAAAAATAAATACATACATACATAAATGTGTCCCTGGGAATACGCTATTTTCTGCACTATACAGAATACTGTCTGCGTGTCCCTCTACGCATTGTTCATGCACTCTTTGGAAGTACAGCCACTGCACAGCTGCTGAGCATTGTGCAACAATGTAGTGATCATAAAATAATGGCTTTTTTTTTTTTCAAGAAATCATAGGAATAACACTTGGTTAAGACATTTCCGAGCCCAGATTATGTTTTATATGTGAATATCAAGTCAGAGACGATTGAAATGTATAATTGAAAGTGAGTATGAGATGAATAACTAAGGGAATTTATGTGAATATCACGCTTCAGGTACACAAGCCACTCAGGCAGACGTAGACCAGGAAAATAAAAATGGCCGAGCAGAGGAAATAGCCAGGTCATGCTTCACCAGGGGTTTGAATAACAAATTCTATGTACTCACATTACTCTAATTAAGTTTTTTTATTGTGTGTACTTATATTTTTAAAATCATCCAATTTACTTTTACTCAGGACAGTTTTTTAATGAAAAAAAGTAATGCAGTTCCAAGGTCAATCTGTTACTGAGTTAAGACAATACAACCCCAAAATTAAGGATGATGTCATTACACAGTAGGGTGAATGTAAAAAAAAGTGTCAGTTAACCCCTGATTTAATGCAGCACCCAGCATGCTTGCAACGACCCCAGTGTTGTGTGATTAACAGGAGACGCCGCTTTAATCATCATCACCATGCACACACACACACACACACACACACACACACTCCAAGTAGGGCCTGTAAAGGCACAGTTAGGAGCAGATTCAAGAGTTGGTTTTCTTCAACAGTTTTGTTACTTAACATTAACTGGGGAAAAAAAATAGATTCTGTTCAAATGCCTGTAGTCTAATAGCCTAGTCTGTGTCATGACTATTTGTCTCTGTTGAGCAGTATGTGCATTACACCCTTCATCTTGTCTGCTGGCAAAGGAGCCTGATGTTATCTATTATTATTGAGCCTTTATAAAGTGGCTTCTCTGAGACCACAGTGCTTTTTTTTTTTTCCAGCATGAGTGGTCTCTCTCTCTCTCTCTCTCTCTCTCTCTCTCTTTCTCGTTTTCCGTCTCTCTCGCTCGGCCATAGGTCAATTTTCTATCATCTACAAATCGAAATTGATGTTTATTTTGTGGTTTATGTTAGCTTTTTTTTTTCTTTTTTGCAGCAAGTGCTTTCAGCCCACTGCTCACTAAGGAATGAGAAGCTTATCCATCAAGGTTCACAAATATCTGTTTCTCTTGGAAGACTAAACACTCTCCAAGCTAACAGAGGTAGAGAGACTTGTGTGAGGGGCTTGTCTTGTCAGCACTAGCAAAAGTCTGCAGAGTGCGGTGTCAATCATTGTGATGCTTAGCTGACAGGGTCAACTGATCTGTTATGCAGTATGTGCACTTTTCCGGCAGACACCAGAGAAGGTGCCAAGGGTAATTCAAGAACAGCCTCGGTGATTGCCAGACTACCTTTGACCTCCAGATCTCACTTGGTGTTGTGATAGGTAAATATTCAGAATCTATACGAGAGAGGTTAGTATTTTTACCTGAGTAACACAAAAACAAGTGAGCTGGGTTTTGGTTGAATACCAACAATATTATAGTCTTTGATCAAGCTGCATAATTACTGACAAATGAATTTCTATTTCTAATAATCATTGCCATCCTAATATTTAACATTTGTGATGTAGAATTCATGAAACTGACTTTAAGCTTTTAACGTTGATAGAAAACAATGGGTTTGTGGTCAAACTGCTCATTTTAGGTCAGTTTAAACCTGTGCAATCAGCTAAACCAACTGTGTTTACTGATAAAAAAGTTTGGAAACTCAAGTTACCAAAGGCTTAAAGCGACACAGAGTCAGAGGGAGGAAGGCAAACAGCTTACTCCCCCTATCTTCCTCCACTCACTCCCACACTGGATTAAAGGCAGATAGGGAAGCTGGGCATGGAAATTGAATGATTTATTTAAGACAGGTCTCTCCTCCGGGAGTAAGCACTATCCGCGGGGATACCCCTATTTTCTGTACACTGCTCTACCCCTGTCCTCCCTCTCCTTCAGTCAGAGCACATGCACAAACAGTCCACAAATGGATTTCAATAGGAGAGGAGTAAAAGAGATGTAATACGGTGCACGATGTGACGTGCCATGGTGAATGCCGCTGTGGTGTTGCCATTCTGCTCTGACTTACTTGCTGTCCTCATGCTTCAGTCATGCACTGTCCAGATTTTATCTCTTTAAGCATCTGTAGCTCAATATACTATTAATCACAATGCAGCTCATATTAGTCTGCATGTGCTGCATCATAGAGCACAAGGGGGAAGTCACAGATGTTTTGTCTGTGACAAAGGGAGCCAACATGCCCAGCGACCAATTATGCAAACTGTGCACAATTTTTAACTGACTCGAACTGGCAGCATCATTTGCATATACACATTTAGCAAATGGCAATATGACGTTTCAGTTTGCTTTAGTGGTCATGCGGCAGTTAAAGTCATTTCGGGCTTTGAGATTAGGTAAAATACCATTTAGAGCTACGTAGACATTGTAAAGTGCTATTAGTAAGTGGCATTATAAATATTGTCTTTGTGCGGTTTCAAAGGGACAAACTAGAATAAATGCCTCTGTTGGGATGCCTTCGCCCAACAGACAAGTTGTACACACAGAACATGGACATATATACAGGACTATTCCCTGTGAATGAATCTGACATGTTGTTTTGAAACACTGGCTGCTTGGGCCAGTTAAAAAACTGGCTTAAAAATATAGCAACACATAATTTCACATTATTTTCAAGTGATAGTGGTGTTTTGTGAGCGATTTTCATTCAATTGTCTTGTTAACAATACAAAAAACCTGATGTTTTATTAGGACTGCACTGCTTGCACTCTCACCAGCTTGTTCTCGACAACCAACTGCAGCATCAAGAGCAGTTTGTCTGTTTGATGAAATTTGCTTCAAAACACAAAAAAACATTAGTTGCCAGGTGATTGGCCAATCACAAGTGGCTTAATGTCGACCCCGGATATATGCATATAAACATGAACAACACACCTCCTCTTCTTCCTGTTTTAAAGAATGATGCCAAATTATCTTAGAGTTGAGCTCTGCCATCTTGCAGTGGTGATGTCACTTGAAGCCGGAATCTATCAAGCAGTGATTGGATGATGGAGCTGGGGGACTGACTCCTGGCCCCTTCTGGCCTGACCCATTTTGAACAGAATTAGATGTTGATAATGATATTCCGCACGTAAGACCTTTTTAACTTCACTTTTGGTAACCTCGCACGTTATCCATATTTTTACACAGTAAATGATATACATTCAGTATGTGGCTATTGTATCAAATAGTGGTGGTCAAAATACATCTTGTTAGATCAGTTGACCATGACCTTTGACCTTTGATCACCAAACCTTAATAGTTGGACATTTAACATGTTGTTGTTCATGAGAATGGGATGGACCAAACATAGTAAAATATAAAACTTTCCGCCACGGCCGTCGAACCGCAGCAGTACATCTTAAAAGCTGATTTTATGCACTATTATGGTCTGTGAACATTCATATGTAGTCTTTTCTAAAGCAGGAAGCAAACTATCGTGACAACCACTACGTCTTAAGCTCTACAATTAGAAGTGCAAACATGTTATATGTGAAGAAATTGCTGTACTGCAAGTATTAATGTCAGTCTTATTCATGTAAGGTGGTACACAATCACACATTTAAAAACCTTCATTCCACTTGACATCATTTCCAATACTGTACGTCTACAATCTTTTGATTTAGTCAAAAATTAGCTTAAGCCAGATGATTTTGTATATACGGTAAGCGTTATTGTGCCGCAATTGCCTTTGATGTTATCGCTAATTCTCAATTGTATTATTGAGATTTGGTGGAAATTGCAGACAGCTGTTAATTGGCTTATGTTTCATATCTCAGAGATAGGTTGTTTTGTTCCCTGCAGTCATTATATAAACTCCTCAGGAGTCTTTAAATGTATATTGCAGACACCTAGTGCACCTCCATTTTTATTAAGCTAATTCTCACTCTGGAAAAACTCAATTGTCAAGTCATCAGTTGCTTTGAAATTGATGTCACAGAACTTTTGGGGGAGTGAAGGGGCCATACACCAGGGAGATTTTTGGCATCACTTTGACCATTCATATAGATGATACATTTCACGGTTCGAGGTATCACCGTTGTGGCCGGGGGGCACGTTATTGTACAGCCAGCAGAATAACACACGGTCACAAAATCATTCATACATTATCATTAAAATAATATTTTATACATTTGTCTAAAATGTCAATGAACAGCAGGGACTGGATCTTAGTGGAATATATCTGCGGCTGTCAGAAGCAGCATGAAGTCAGAATTCAGGGGATGGCTGAGATCAGCCAGAACGGAATGAGCCTTTTTTCACAGAGCTGACCTTACGTGGATCAGAGAGGTCATTTGAGCCTAGTATTTTACTGCACAATAACTTGCACTCTCTTTGTGCTCTTCAGGGTCAGCAACTCATACAATCAGATAAAAGAAAGGATAAGAGCAGGTTCTGCGAAACGGCAATAAACTGCCCACTGGTGAGTCTTCTTACGCACCGCATCCACGTGATGCTTAAAGGTCAGGCTTCCATCAATCACCGTCCCACCATATTCGTACTGCTGTGCAAGTTATAGCCCGATCATAATCTCATGAGCAGAGATGACTTTCTATGATCATCTCTTCTGTTTTGGCAACTTCAATATCCATAGTAACAAGGATGGTTTACACCAATCAATAAAATGTGACACTATATTGGTCCAACAGTGGTCTGTGTTTGTAATTTGAGATGATCTGTTTCTGAACACGCATTTAAGGGTTGTTTTTTTGAGAATTTGTGGAATTATTGACACATCCAGTCGATACAGAGCAACGGTAGCTTTCGTTCAGAGTCATGTTCCCTGCCAACAGAGGAATTTGGGTCCAACAGCCTCTGTCCTTTAACTCTTTTTTCCCTCTCCACCTTCAGCTGCCAGCTGGCCTTTTTCTGAGGGGTTTGAACAACTAGTTAAAGACTCTCAAACACTGTAGAGCTGAAAGGAGCTGCAGAGGCATTTATATTCACATTGCACAGTAATTTGATGGAAAGGAAAAAAAGAAAGATTTTAATTAAGTTTGACTTAACTGTTGCCAATAATTACATATTATTATTATTATTACATATTATTTACCTTTGGTTCTGAATGTAATGATTATGCCTTGTACATTTTACGTATAATGAATCTGTGAGACTGTAAGATATGACCGTTCGCTTTTCTAAATAATGAAAAAAACCCCACGGTATTCAAATTTTTGAGCCACCCTTGTATAACATCTAACACAGATGATTGTGGAGTCACATTCCCGGGTCATGAAATAAGAACACTCTGGGTTTTCCGACTCGTCAGAAACTACTATTTTGGATAGTCAGCCAAAGCCACCCACCCAGTATTTGAAGGCAGAGGCGTAAAATTCAACACCTTACAAAGTGCTCCTGTAAAGCAGACAGAGCCTCCTAGGAGTTAGTTTCAAAATAAGGTAAAATACATTTGGGTGACTTATTACCCATATGTATATACCCATATACCTTATGCCCATATGTAACATATGTGACGGACAGCTTTGTGCAGGGGTGCAGACGAAACCATCTGCAACTCAATGTTGCAAAGACGAAAGAGCTGGGGGTGGATTTTAGGAAGATGAGGAACCGCCGCCCCCCGCCACCGCCCTCCAAATCCAATCAGCATCATGGGTACTGAAGTGGACGGTTACAGGAGTCTGGGTTTCCATAGTGACATGTGAGATAAACTGTTGCAGAGAGAGCTGAGCGGAGCGAACATGGCAGAACAAAAACATTAAAAGTACTGGAGCATTTTACATGAACAGAACGAGGGACTGTTTTTGCTGTAAACTGTGTACGTGTGATTTGTCCCGGCCTTGGAACATGACAGTTAGGACGCAGCGTCTAAAATCACGTTGTTGGCATCACTGACGAGGAAGAAGGGAACACAAATCCCGGAAAGAGAAAGCTAAAACACTAGCTAGCGCTAACAGTAGTCAACTAGCAAGGTCCAATTTATGCATCCCTGGAACCTCAACACCATGAGAGTGTTTTTTCTAAAGATGAATCAATTTTGAAAGTAATGTTAGTTACAGCCCTATTGCGAAGCATTATACAGGGAACTACTTAAGTAATCACATGAAGCACTGGCTTTGTCTCTCTCACCCTGATACACCCACTTTATTGCATTCAAGTCAAATTGCTCCCGTCTTTACCCTGATTCAGTCCAAAATAAACCCATCACAAATACATACTGAAGCTCCATAGTCTTAAAGTGCCATTTCCTTCAATTTGAAAAACAACCCAACAGTTGTCATGAAAATCTGAATGCGTAATCACTACATGCACCGAAAGTTCAACTGAAGTATTTAATACGCAGGGAAGATGTGTTCTCCTAGTGGCTCCTCCGCACAGCTTCAACCTTTTCCTCTGAGCCAGTGTGCTGCCTCACTGTAACAGTTGTGCTCAAAGCCTTTTGTGGCATATTTTATTGATTCACTTTTCCAAGATTTTCAGCCCGTCTACTTCACAAGTCTATTTTTACCATTACAGAGCATTTGATTCTCTCCCTGATTGCAGCAGGTTCATTCCAGGTCAGGTTCTCTGGATTTTCTCAGAACATTTCATATTGGCAGTTTTTGTTTGTTTTTTTTCTCCCCCCTCTCTAAAAACAATGGTGTTCACATCTCTTTACTACTTCCAACCAGCAATTACTGTAACACAAGCCTCAGCTACATGGTTATGCATTTCAACACTCCAGACAGACAAATGAATTTGAGAAGCAGCACCAGAATTAGCTAATTTGTCCTTTCAGACAGGAAGATTGGAGGTAGCCTCCAACATTTAAAAACTATCATCCACTTACGGTGCGAAATATCTGTTACTATCTGTTACTGGGGCTGCTAGAAGAGATTGTGTGACTCTACATCAGGATATGACACATATATGGAGGGGAAAATGCTGTTTAATAGTAAACTGCCTCAAGCTTGAGTGGTTTAAACAAAATCCTCAACAGTTTGAGGTGGTTCTGGTGTGTTTTTTTTTTTTTTTTTGTTTAGTTTTTTTTTAGGAATGAATCAAATCTCTAAACATAAATTACGCCCCCTAAAACATGAGTCAACCACAATATTAAAAGCTCACAAGGGCTCACCTAAATCTGCAGTAAGCACTGGCAGCACACCACATCCACGTACAGCTACGTAACCAGCCATTTCAGCACGCTGACTCATAACTGCAGCACAGGCAGTAGAGCTAAAGCAATAAGGAGGACAAACAGTCCACACAAACTGTACGTGACAGATGCCTATTAAGGAAGAGGGATGGGTATTATTTGAAAGCATTTGATGATTCTGGTGCCAGCGTTACCTTCTTAAAATACACATTTTCATGCTGTTGAAAAGGATCACCAAAAATTGAACATTTTATATGCTCAGGGATTTTAATTTACTACATTAGTTAACAGATCACAGAAAACTGCTGTTGTTCATGGACAAGACTATTAAAACACACTGTGCTACTTGCTTCGTATAAAGTACCAGGTGGATGCACCAGCATTAACACCGGTCTGATACTGTGCTCATGAGCTAATGCTCGTAATCGTAAAATTACTGCGGAACAGTGGGATACAATTATGGCAAAGTGACATTAACCTCTCATCAGTAAAACTGAGCAAATAGGTGTAGGAGGATCAATGTGAGCTGTTGGGAGATAATTTAGTACGATGCTGAGAGTAGAGCAGACTGCAAATATACTCTGCTAAAATATCACGACTCCAGCAAGACGCGCACACTCACTGGAACATGGAAACTTCTAGCAATGAGAAGTAAAATTAACGACTTGACCATTCCTATGAATCAGATTCTTCTTCATCTCCATACTAAATCTTATCACTATCCAAGATCGTGTTGAACAGTTTGGTCAAAAACTCCACTTCTCTCTCTCCTAGACACACCTTCCACACCTCAGGACCAACTGCCTTTCCATTCTTCATCCTCTTCACAGCTTCTCTCACTTCATCTTCACTAATCTTTCTAACTTCCTGTTTCACAGTTTCCACCTCCACCACCCTTCTTTCCCCCTCATTTCCTTCATTCATCAGCTCCTCAAAGTACTCCCTGCATCTTCTCAGCACACTCTCCTCACTTGTTAGTACATTTCCATCCCTGTCCTCTATTTCATCCTTCCCAGCTTGATCCCTCCACCTCAGTAGACAATACAGATCCTTTTCTTCTTCTTTAGTCTCCAACCTCTCATACAGCTCATCATACGCCTTCTGTTTAGCCTTTGCCACCTCCCGCTTCGCCTTACGTTGAATTTCCTTGTAGTCTCAGTCTCCAGTCCCTTTCAGATAGCATCATGTACACAAAAAGTAGTCCACCTGTGTGCTCCTGCCTCCACTCTTATACTTCACTCTGTGTCCTTGTCTCTTTTAGTAGTAGCTATTCACCACAGCCATTCCCATTCTTTTGGCAACATCCACTACAATCTGTCCTTCCAGGTTCCTTTCCTTGACACCAAACCTGCCCATCACCTCCTCATCACCTCTGTTCCCCTCACCCACATGTGCACTGAAGTCTCTACCACTTCATCTAACTCGCTCCAGAATTCCTCTTCTTCTTCTTCTTCTTCTTCTATCACACAGCCCACTTTTGAAGCATAACCACTGACAACATTGTTGTCACACCTTCGATTTCCAGCTTGACCTTGTCCGACACTCTCTTCACTTCTACAACGTTCTTTGCATACTCGTCCTTCAGGATCACGCCTACGTCATTTCTCTTCCCGTCCACACCATGATAGTACAGTTTGCTGCTAAAACGCTTCTGGCCTTCCACCTGGTCTCCTGCACGCACTGCATCTCTTGGTGAAAAAAAAAAAATAGCTATGCAAAATAAAAGCTCCAAGATGTCCAACAAACAGACTTTTGTGCTCTGAGGAGGAAGAGAGGAGTCCAGAAAGCAGAAGAAATACTGAGTCAACTTGATCATGCACTTTTCAGGGAACTTTAAGTTACGCCCTGAGGCCAGCGCCATTATGTGCCTGCTCGGAAGTCAAAAAGATACGCAGACTCCTTTGTTCCTTTTGCTATCAAGCGACTAAACACTGACAGTAGCCTACCTGAGACAATGCCCCACACTTAGTGAATTTTGTTTTTATTTGTTTGTGTCTGCAGCACACAAATTTAGGCTCTTGTCAATGGCACACGGATGCTGATGTTCATGTACTAGTTTATGTACTATTTATTCTATTTATGTGGATGGGATGGACTGCAGAAATATATTTTTTTTTTTCTTTGGGATTAACATTTTTGAATCTGAGTCTAATGACAAGTATTGACAACTGCAAAATTAGTGAAAGGACAACTGCTTACAAGCCATATCAACCTAAAGATGTCAATGATTGACTTTGCAGATTTTTTGCAGATTTTGCAGATAGATTTTAAAAACATCAGCTTTACACGATTCAACATTCCCAGAAACCAGGACGTGTGTAAGTGTGCATGTTCAAATGACTACGTCAGTCCTCTGCGTAATACAAAGTACATGTACTTGGAAAAAAAAGACAATTCAAGTACAGTACAACACATTGTAGCTATAGGTCCAGGTGTGCGAAAGTAAAGTGCTCACTCACACGCACAAACAAAAACGCAGTCTGGGTAAATAAAATGTGGGAATCATCTTCCCCAAAATAAAATCTCATTTGATGCAATCTCTCGAGTGCCAATCAGTCTTAACGGCAAAGCGCACACCGAGTTTTCTTTTAACATCAAACATCGTCTCATTCCGTACCACGGGTTTTCCACCACTCGCTGAGTTTTCAATCTTAGCTCTCTACTGCTGTGCTTAGTGAGCGCTCCCTCTCCAGGAAAAGAAGCCTATAGGGGTTGTGTGGGTGCACGTCTGTGTGTGTGTGTGTGTGGGCGAGCGCTGAGAATGCTTTTGTTTGTGTTGCACACATGAGGGAGCATGTTCCTTTTCTAAAAAGACCGCACAATGTAATGAAATTGTCTGTGGTGAATGTAACCACACACAGGACCATGAAATGAGCCATAAGCAACCCCATGGGTATCACTTTTCTTTTCACTGAGGTGTGTGTGCAGAGAGGAGACAAGTTATGAACACTGCACTCGGCTTTTGTCAAATGACAGTGAGTCAACAAGAGTGCACGTCTGTACTCAATGAAAAGGGGGAGAAAAATGATATGCAGCATACCGTATGAGTATGGATTTTGCTATTATGATACTCAAACACAAAATGGAAGTGTATATGCAGACAATGTTGTATTAAAAACATGGAAATAACCATCATAAAACAGTAAAATGCACTTGAAAATGGTTATGTCATCAAAGGCCTGATGCTGACAAGCTCACATGATGAATTTACAGCAACATATAGTGAAACAGCTGCCATTTTGCAACGACACAGAACAGCCGGATTGACCAAAATTTTCCACTGACGGTGGCCTCAGCAGATCACAGTATAATGCAGTTAACAGCATTTTAACAGGGGGCCCAGCTCTACAGGCTTGGTCTGGTGCTCAGGAGCTTGTTTTTGTGGCCTCTATGCCCATCTTTGAATAAACGTAATAAATTCTTCACTCCAGGCTGTTTAGTCATCTAGGCTGACAAAGAAAATCACAAGCTGAAGAAGAAGTATATTCTCCAGGTCGAGGGGAAGCGAGCACGCCGCAAAATTGAATCACTATTTTCAAACACATCTTCCGTGACAAAATAACTCCTGCATCACACTAAATAAAGTGATCTCCAAACGATGATATCTGTCAGAGTCGGTGAGGGCTGAGTTCTCCTTTTACAGGGAAATAACTGCAGGGACAACAGTAATTGTAGCTCCGCTAATGGATTAATCAACAGCCCTTTTGGGAGGCATTATTGTGAGAGTGATGACGGTCTTGCGAAATAACAAAACCCACAATAGATTTTATCTGCGTAAATCCCTCAGGAGACCAGTGCGCTGTGATAATTTGAGAACCTGCATTATAAAGGAAAAAACCTCGCTTGTCAGATGGAGAAGGTGTAGATGAGTTTTGAGCAACATAATACTTGTTGTAATAAGGACAATTACTGTGCACCTCCTACACCTGTCTTGATAAACACAGGAAATCCTACATGAGGTGACATTGATATGATAAAGGTTCTGAGAATTCAATTAAAGAAAACGTCTGTGTTTCTACAGCATTTAGAGGGAAAAAGCAGAAATATTGCAAGGGAAGCAAAAGCATATCTCGTCAGCCGACGGTGTGACAGCAAAGGGAGCGTTGTTCCAGAGAAGTGAGTATTCTGAAAACTTCAGCGAAACTTCATTCTCTGAATGAATATAAGAAAGTCCCTGAAAAACTGAAGCAGTTAAAGAGAACAGGGAACGCCTTCAAAATGAACCATGTACTGTAGAAACAATGAATTAAGGTTTAACAATGGCCTCCAAAGCCATCATGACAGAACCTGCCAAATATGTTTCAAGGCAACCGGAATTATTACACTTGTGCAAACAAGCTGTGCTTTAAAAAAAAAAAAAAAAAAAAAAAAAGTG
>KV751315.1:17919613-17947070 GCA_001698575.1 Mola mola | reverse complement strand
CGTATGACAAGTGACCTTACAAAACAAGCTTTTGTCAACATCCTATGCATTGTAATGCATGCTTAACGACACAGCTAGGACTGTGTCAGAGCGGCGTCACTCAAACTGGTCGTCTAATCTAATACAACAGTCGCGACTTTATTAAATAAGCTATGTCTCATGCCATGTCTGATTAGAATAAATTGTCTAAAGTATAAAGAAAGTCAGAGCATAATTAAGAAGACTCAAGACTGGTGTGGGTTGTCAACAAGGCAGAAAAAGCAAAAAAGGAGTAAAAATTGGGAATGAAAACAGAGCAATGGCTTCTGTCCATAATCTTAAATGTCTCCCTCTTCTGAGGAAAAAAATACAGCAAGCCAGGGTATTTGGCTATCTGAATAGCATTACAGTTTGTTTACAGCATTCGTACAATCACGTGATCAATAGATGTTCTTTGTAGGTATTATTCGAATCTCTTTGAGCCAAATTCTACAGGAAAACACCATCTATGATGAAAAGACTTCTGCCGTGTAGCTACAAAGAGCTGTAGGGTTTTATGTGAAGAAAGGCAATTCATACCGTCAGACGGTGCATAAAACAGCACGATGACTGACGAGTAAACGTGTAAGACAATGCCTACGCGCATACACACACGATTTGAAAATGTTATGTAATGATGCAGCTTATAAAAATAGCAGCCCAGGTTTGGGATCACGCTTTTTAGAGATTTCAAACAAAGTTGCAAAAGTAGTTGGAATGAAAAGAACGTGTAGTTCAGTTTAAAATAGAACTGGAGTTGCCCCAAAGGGCATGTCTTTAAAAAAAAAAAAAAAAATAGAAAGAAAATAAATAAGTAAAAAAAAACAGGTTACTGTCTCCTCTGCTCAGATGTCATGTATAAAGAGTCCAGTTTTATTTTAAAAAAGCTGGAAATCTCCACGAAAATAATCACAAGTCAGCATTATCAATCAACTAGTGCAGTGCCTGTTGAAACGTGTACGTGAACATGGGTCATTAAAGTTAAAAGCTCATGCAGCGTATGTGGATGGGCGCCGGATAAAACAAACAATCTCAAATCTCCAGCAGATATATACTGATGCCATCAAAACAAATCACAGGCGATCGCTGGCATTTGTCCCCATTTCAGCAGGGAAAAATCTGAAACGCGACTCGTCAACAATCGGCACAAACGAGAAGGAACGAGAAGACAATTCAAGCATGTCAGTGAGGAACAGTTAAATGTAGGATGTGTGCGTTAGAGAAAAAAGGCAGGGCTTGTGGTTGCGGACATATGGAGACTAATCTGACTTGACACCTCTTAACATTTCATCTCCAGTTATCTCTGAAGAGCATAAACCAGCGTTGGCTGCGGCTCCTCCCTTATTCAGACTCGTTTCATTTGAACTATGTCGATGTAAACAGGGCTGGTCGATATCACAATACTGTATATATCTGGAGATGAGAGAAGAATGTCTGTGGATAGATATGTTTCTGTTATCACTGGCGCACAGTCGTGTTTTACATCATCCGTCTCCTGCTTTACGTTAGCTACACACATTCTGAAGTAACAGCAAACAGCTGTGGAGAAGTAAGACAAAATGAACACAGACTTGTGCCTAAAAGAAGAAGTACTTCTGTTATTTGGTCACACTCAGACTGCAGACTGAATAGATGAGGGCAGTGATCCAAGGGGAAAACCGGTGGCAAGTGTCGTCTCCTGCCTCAAACATTTGCTCGTGAAAAACTTTGTCTGCAATAGCAGGGTTCAAACTGTAGAGGGCAGTCAATACACTTAAAATTCAAACACTTTGCTCTAAAAGGTCAAGATCTTACAACACCGTATTATAATGTTTTCGAGCAGAAATTGTGGTTAGAGGCATGTTTATACGTGTTCTTTTCGTGCGCAGATTTGTTTTTCTTGGAAGCTACAGAAAGTGATTTATATTGTGATGTATATTATTATCGTGATAAGAAATTATTTGTATCGTTGTTGAAGATTTCGTCCATATCGCTCAGCCGTGTGTCTTAATCTGGGTTCAGAATGTTATCAGTCACAACGAGAGAAGATGACAGAGACCAGCAACTGAAACCAGACAGGAAGGACAAACTTTCAGCTCATTCTGCTAAAGTCGAAAATAATACATATCCGTTACCACATGATACGGACTTGCTGTAATATTCTTTGGCCGATCCAATAACCTAGCACCATATTTCATTAAAAGCTAGCCGATATTTTTGTTATGCCACTGGCAAACAGACAAACAAGTAGACCTGTACAAAAACATAAACGCTTTGGTAAAATAAACATGTTTGCAAGCCAAAACATATTCTAAAATGCTTTGTCCATGGAAACTAACACAATTCTCAGTCCTCAGGTACAATTGATGACCCGAGCTTGAATGTAAACACCCACATTGCTGAAAAAACTGCTTATCTGACTTTCAATATTTGTTTTCCCAATAAAGAGAGGCATTTCAATTATGCTATTTGTCTTTGTTACCAAGTAGGAAGAACAAAATAAACGAAATGTTTCTTGCCAAGCATACAGCTCTGAAATGTTGAGTGATCCATAAAAGTTGGCAAGTGGACAGTTATTTTCTCTGCAGCACATCTTTATGGAGCGACTACAAACATGTAGAGGAGGGATTAGTACCAGTGTAACTAACTGCATTATAATCCATGTTTCTTTCCACATGTGATGTAATAAGAGCAGCATTTTTTGTCTCTCTGAAATCTCAAACAGGTAACAGGACTGACTTGTGGTTTCATAATGGCTCAAAACTCCCTTTTCTGGGTAAAAATTGTGATTGTCATCCGAAGCGCAACTTTAACCCCCAACCATCAGGGCAAATTGTTGGTTTTTAAAATACGTTGTGTTGTGCACTTACTTTCATCATCTGAAACTGAAGCAGATGTGGTTATATGGAAGGCATTTATTCCATTCACTGTCATCTAGACAACATGAGCTATTTTCATAATCTCTAATCAAATCATTTTTTAAAGTAAAAACGTCCTACATGTGTTGGTTTCAGCTCCTGGGTGCAAAGATTTGCTGCTTTTTTGTCGTGTATCATAGTAATTACAGAGTCTTTGGGTTTTGGATTGTTGACTGGACAAAAGAAAAAAACTTTTTTTTTTTTTTTTCCTTTCTTTCGTTTGTTGAATAAAGTTAGCAAACATATTTAGAAAGTTTTATTAACAAAAGCCTCCAATTCGTCCATTCCAATCATTTGAAAGAAATAATTCTCACACTTCAACTCCCCTCCCCCAGTCTAAAGTTAACCATAGCATTTGGCAAATTAAATAAGGAAACGAATCATGTAATTATTTGTGACGGTTTGGAAAAGGACGGCTATCCTGCTGAGAAAGTAATTGGATGAGAAGAAGCTCTCATGTGTTGTTCCATACGGCAATGGCAATGTATTTTCTGTTTTGTTCACAGGTCAAACAGACCAGAAACGGAAGCCCGAATGTCCTAAAACTTAAAAACTAAACAAAGGGCACTTCGTTAATTATAATGTCCGACCAAAGGCCCAGGACCCTTTTCTTCGCGGGACAAATAAGTTACTTTTGCTCAAAATAAGAATCCTTCAGGAAAAAAAAGAGACATACGAAACCCCTCCTCTAACATGAGATTGCAATTTGTTGCAAAGCTATTTCTATTTGAACAAAAAAACCTACTTCGATGATACGCTGATCAAAATAAAACACAAAGTAGGGCTGTTTGATATGATGATGTTTTTATATTGTTTTATCGTGCTGCAAATTGTCCCCCGAACTGCAATGCTGTGGCAAGTGTTGCAGAGGGACGGACGGGAAGCAAGGCAAGGCATGACATTCATGACGAAACAAGACAAATGCAGCGATTGTCATGCAAACCCTCCTGTGAAATACGAGCTTGCTTGTGCTGGTTCGGAAAAAGCCTGAAAGCGCATCTGGTTGCAGTCGCTACATTAATATCACCTGGGTGGGTGGCTGATTGTGTAAAACATCCTGCTGAGAAAGAATGTACGCAGTGTGGGAAACACTGAACGCAGTGGACGGGTTGGCGTGTCCCTGCGATCCTGTGAAGGGCACATCATCTGGTAAGGTCTCTCGAGGCAAATGGGCCTCGAGGGAGCGGCTGGACCAAAAGCAATTCAGTCTGCATATGAATCAGCCGGTACAGAGCTAGAGCACCTTGCCAGCGAGCATTTGGCAGGTTATAAGTGCACTTTATGTCAGAGAAGATCACCTTTGTTGTTGTATCATCATCATATGACATTTTGGTCCTGTCACCTGTAAAAGAAGCATCCGAAGTTGTCAGATTTTATAATTAATAGAGCTGGGAAGATGGGCTTTTTGTCACAGGTCAATTGTATTGCAATACTTTGGTCCCGGTTCAGTTTTTAATGCAATTTGATAGTGACGATTTCTGCGGTTTTGTTCTCCTTCTTAGAGCAAAACAAAAGTTTAATCATACTCTTATGGAGACAATGTATCAAGAGTCCGATTTTTTTTTTTTTTTTGTGCGTCTCCATTGTCAAACGTTGTTAAGGTAGATTATCCAGTGGAAATAATAAATAAATAATAACCTCACGGTTCCTATAAGTGAACCTTACTGAACTTAGGTGAGCTATACGGTTTAGTCGAAATGGGGCTTAAGTCTTTGACATTTATTTCAGCTGCATAAAAAAGTGGAGGCCTGTATGTATGCGTTGATGTGGAAAAAGCCGCAATAACCATGTGACCTGAATTATCTGCGACTAGGCCGCTTCTTCTCTGCTTGGTTACAACATTGCAAAGTAGCTCTGCGGCTTTTGCTCCAGCGTTAGAATCTTGTGTGACGCTTGTCCGGACGACGTGAGAGGACAATGACCAGATGACTGTGAGGGTGACATAGGAATGGGTTTCCCGTAAGGTGCATACGTTGCACGTAGGGCAGACTCATTCAGCTCTGCTCAGCTTTTCTTTGACTTCTAACTTCGCCTCGTATTAGATTTGAAGGACGACCGTTTCTAAGAAAACTTTCTGTGGCTCCAGTTGTAAATCATGTTTCCAAACCCCCCTAATTTCATACAGAGGTCTTTGCAGGTCTTTATTGCTGGTGGTCTGAAACTGTCCGCCATTTCCAGATATGTTTCATTTTCGTCATCTGTGGTACCATAAGAAATAGAGTCATACTAGAGAGATACAGTACATCAATTCTGGGGAGAATATAAAATCAATTTTTACTTACACTAATTGATATTTTCCCACCTCCACTTGGTACTAAAACACTGTAGGTCAAAGGTCATTGATTAGCTTTGTGGTCGTCACCATCGTCTCATGAGTTTTTGTCTTATCGCACGGCCCGTCTTGGACAGGGAGCCTCCACGGTTGTCCGGTAACATGAGGAGGAGCTTACGGGGTCCTTGCCAGACATTCTCAACCAATGGTGGGGGAATGGACCTCCAGTAGGCTCTCTGAGCAGTGGTTACGCTACAGCATTTTCCGATAATTTACAAAGCTCGCTTTGTTTCTATCAAAATTAGCTTAATAATTCATGTAAATAATAATGCTTAAAATGTAAATATTTACATCATGGGTGAAGAGATACGCAGAGAGATCATAATGCAGGAATATAGAGGACATAAATCAAGCTTATGTGCAAAAAACTGTGAAAAAAAAAAAAAAGATTTTTACTATTACATAACTAAAGGTAATCTGTAACAGTATCATGTACTGATACTACTACTACTGATCACTGAGGAGGGTGAAACATGATAAAGCTGCCAAACTAGTGTGAACTGTATGGATAAGGAAACCCATTCGATTTGCTGTTAGTGGTAAGTAGAAACAACTCACTCATACAAGGGCAATAAACAAATGCAGTCACCAGTTTTAGGGGACCAACGTGAGAAAAGAGCCGTTAACATGTAGGATTCCGACCTTGTTCCATCAAGGGAAACACTGGATGAAAATAAACGTAGACAATCAATCCAAGGACAACAATGGTGACTAACAACGTTAATGCTTCTTAAAACAAATACAATAAAACAAACAAGCAATACTGAAGGTGCACTGCAGATACTGGGAATGCATGAATAATTACTCTTAGTACTACTCTGTCACACAGGAAGCATAGGATTTTACTGACACCGCACTATGTCATCACTTTGAAGCAGTAAAGATTTTCTATTTACAGTTGGCTCCGCCTTGAGACAATGGGAATGTTTGAAATCTAAAGCTTCAATTTCTCCTGGGGATCCAATTGAAAGGTGTGTCAGCACCCTCGGGATGCACCAGACCCTTCCATTCATTACGGAAATTCTGAACTAATGAAAGCTCCCTGATGTTATCTATAACATCTCTTTTGGGGCCAAAATGTGGATTAGCACCTGGAAACACTACGAGGGGGATATGTAATAAAATCTCTGATGTTAAAAAAGATATCATTATAGAAACGAGTCAATCTTCTGGTCTCGAAACACAGCTGCTACTACTTTTCATTTTCTGCAGATTCAAGGGCAGCTGGCTGTACAGCTTTTATACCTCATATATGAGTTGTTCGAAGACAATGTTTCGAGGCTGAGGTGCTGCAGTAAATGCTCCATCAATAAAGCAATTCTCTGGAAATGGTGATGGCCCTTGTGGCGATGACACAGGCTCCCAGATCGTCATAGGTCCCCTTTTGTGATGTGCGCCGCTTCAAAGTAACCTGTGGCTGGATAAACTGCCTCCGCCAGGAGAACCAATATCATCAAGTCCATAACCCCTCGACTTGTTTTTTATGCACGCTGCATATTATGCAGGCAGAGAAGGGCACTGTGTATTTATCTCCCTGTGTCATTGCTGCTCACAGTGGAATTGGAAAGCTCCCATTAAAACGTCAGGTCATCGATACAGATGTTTTTTTAATTAAATTTTCGACTCAAAGCTTTTGGCGTGAAACAAACATTTAAAACCTATTTCGTCAAGTCTTCGATGTACAAAAACTGTAAATAATGCACACAAGATGTACAGTCTGCATGCATGTTTGTCTCAACAGTGACAACATTCCTTTGTTTGTGTTTGTGTTGCTAGAATTTTATGCGTCTTTCTTTTATAATTGCTAATTTGTGGACAATGAGCCTACTTTGTGTCCCCTCCCAGTTTATGTGGGGACTTTATTCCGCTCATATTTCCACCTGATTGCAACTGACTGAGCCGTTTGTCCTGACTTTTCCCTCTAGCAAAACCCCCGGAGTTTTCTTTATTTTTTTTTTCAATCACCATTTTTTTCGCGATCGCTGGTTCGTCTAAATGGCCCCTTCAGTCGTTAAATATGTGACCTTACCGCGTTAACTAACATCTCTGCCTGTTTTCCCTGAGGCTAGATATTGTGTATGAATTTTTAAACAGTGGTATGAGTATTGCATATGCATTATTAGTATCCATATTACAAATTGATGCAATAACCTGTTTTTAAACACCAGTATGTGTTCAGTGAGGCATGTGACAGACACGTCATGCACTGTCTACCTAGATTACCCTCAAATTAACTCCGGTGCCTCCTACGGTCTGTGCGTTTTTTGCAATCTTATAAGCTTATCGGAAGCCACATTGTGCAACTCGGACCCTTATAATGTTGGTACTGAAATGCATGTACGCTGTGTAATGAGGTCGCAAGGCAAGTCAGCACGCTGCGTCATTAGCGTCATCAGCGTGCGGAAGCCTGATGGGGCTGAGGTTGCTCAAATGGTCAGCAGAAAGTGAGCTTTTGCCAAAAAAAAAAGAAGAGGAAGAATAGAAAAATGTGGAACAAACGGCAACTTGGGAAGCCAGTGTTGCGAAGAGAGTCGCTTTATTGTAAATATACGCTAAAATGCTAGCACCCACGCATATAGACTAAATTGTGGATAGTTGATGTAGCATTCATGTTGTCTTTGGAGACTTTAATTGTAATTCATTGTTTCGGAGATACAGTATTCTGTTCGCAATGCCTATTCAAGCGGTCATCTTTGCTCTAATTAATTTATCATCAGGGAGGCAAGACCCCATTTCCATCGCTGACCCCTGAAAGTGCATCATTCCAGAAAAGATACGAATAATACATCAAGTGGGACTATCTGATAAGGGAACTTAGCAATATATGGAAGTCAAAAACATTGTTGAATCTCCTTTAAAAACACATTTCTTTTAAATGTTTGTTTTTGTCCTGATAGTAGCCTTATATCCCTATTTTGCCCACTTTTCTCATTTCATCCAACAAAAAAAAAAAAAAAAAAAAAAGAATGGCTGATTGCTTTCGGGGCCGAAAAAGTCCCACAGAGTAGCTCAATTATTGACTTTGCTAAGTCAACCTTAAACGTGCAAATCCTGCTCACACTCTCGTCCTTGTGGTGGCTGAGGGCTCACTGAAGGCACGCGTTCTGCTCACAGTCCAGCAGACATTAATTCCTCTCAATCTTCACACTCAATTTAGTCTTGAATGTTCCTGCCAATATGGCTGAGCCTTGGAATTAGAAGTGGTAAATTATACAAATAACCCCTTAATAGCATGCGGTGCCCAAATGAAGTGATCCCGTCAAAGTGGCAGCGATTTGCAGTGTGGAAAGTGAAATGGAAGGGCAAGTCCAATCGTGTACGTACATTTGCTCGGTGAGCAGACTGTGGTTGGATAACAGGACTGGTTCCCGTAATGCTGGAGTAGCCACAGTGTCTGTTAGTCACTATTTCTATTCTGTTCAATCTCACAAGGAGCCAAAAAAAAAAAGAAAATGCGTCCGTAGCGACAGAAATTAAATGAACATTTCCTTATGACCCCGATATGACACGAAAAGGGAGAGTTATGACGACAAACAGATTTTAATATCATCATTAAAACGTGGGCTGTTCCAAAAGTTGCTGTGAATATGCAAGAACAAGTGCATTTCAAGGCCAGTCAGGATATCACCAGGATAATCACGAATCAGGAGTCAGAGACGTTGTTCTACTGTCCTCTAAATTTCAAGATAGTGTTTAAAGTTTTATTTATTTTTTTTTTTTTTTCATTTTACCAGATGTATAACTTCTCCAGTCAGCCATCAGACTCATTATTGAATTAATAAAATAAGATGTCAGACTCCGAGCTTGTCATTCTGCAAAGGCAAACACCAATATGTAACACAGCAGCACAGTGGGACTGACAATAATATGCCCTCCACCCCGAGGAATGTAAACTCAGCACCGACGGAGCCAACAGGTGGAGCTGAGCTCAAGGTGAGGTTTATGAAATGCAAGAGATCTAAATGGCAGCAGCACATTCTTCTAGTAGTTTACCGCAGACTTAACCCTGCTAAACAAACTTGATTTTACTGACGGAAACGTAAATGGCAGCGCAAAGTTTACCTCTGCCTGAACGTATCTCAGAAGAAGCACTAAAGCAATGCCTATTAATTCATAATCAGATGAAATAACATTCGTTCAACAAAATGTTCTTCCTAAAGTCCGCTGAGCTGAAGCAGATTAGGGAGTTAATTAGATTTTAAAGGGCATCCACACTGTAGAGTCTCAACACATTTGTTACGTGTCTGTCAAATGTCTGCCTCACTAAACAGATACACTCCCAGGTTTTTTTCAAAATGGGAGTCTATCTGTGTCGCACAGCATTTAGCCGTTTCACCTCTCGTGAAAATAAAGATCACGTCCTTTACTGTCATGAAAGAAAACGTTTTTTTCTATTTGATATTTGGGCGTGTATGGTAACGGTTGTGCCATCGTAAAATCAACTCAGGTGGCACAAGTGACGCATGAATGAGAAATGAGCTCCATCACAATCCATTACAGGTGTGACACATTATATTTTTGTTTGTTAAGCAACCATTTAACCCAACTTATCCTGAAGTCCAAATTCCTGCAAAATTTGTACTGGTTTCCGTCCCCTGAAACCCTTCGGCTTTTAATTTGTAATGGTTACTGGTTACTGATTTGTATTTGCTGTGTAATATAACAACTCTAACAGGGCAAACGGAGAGGATATGCTGAAATATTGCACGTAACATAACGTTGCCATAATCTTTGTCAGCTCTTGATGACAGTTCTCTTAGCTCTTGTGGATGCCAATAGTATAGAAACCTTCAGTGAAGCCTGCAGCACTGTAATAAACTGCTATCTTGGGGCTCTGGCTTACGAGCCACATGCTGCAAGCTCTCTCCATCAACCAGAAAAAATACTGCTTTGAATAAATTTAAACTGGCTCAACCTCGTACGAGGAGTTTTTGGAAGATTAGCCGGAGTGCTAAATTAACAAACATTCTCCAGTAACTAAACCCATAGACAAGATCACCCCAGATCACAAAGAAAAACACACGTTTTGACAAATTTAGAGGAATGAACAAAACCCAGCAATCCACTGGATATGCAGCAACAAATGTGAACTCCTTTCACTCATGCAGTCAATTATGAATGTGCCTCTGACTGCCAAAGCTCAAGGAGATTCTTTGTGGTACCAGAAAAGATACGGGAGAACGAGCAGCAGGTGGTTGCGGCTGCTTGTGGCTGACTACCAGCTGGCTGCTTTTGTGCTTTTGCTACACTAAACACTGGTCAGTCTGTCGCACTCCGAGGTTGCATTTACTGAATATTTTACTTTTTATGAATACTTTTTATTTTTTTTAATGACAATGGATACATCAGTTCATTATTAACAGGTGAACACTGCAGATGTAACAGTAAATATTAAAAAAAAAAAGAATAAAAGAGAGCGAGAGAAGACTGCCCTGAGGACACCTCTGATCTTGACACCTTTCTCAGTGGATCTCACTATCTGGGCTGACAGCGCGTTGAGGGGGTTATGGACTGGAGGCCTGGGAACGTCCGCGATCACCTTGGGTCACACGGTAACGCAGCCATGCACCTGGGTCAACATTATTAGATAGGACATGGGTCAAACTAAAAAAACTCAATGTGATGGCACAAGTAGGTCATCTCCACCAGAGATAACCAACCAGAAAACTACACATGACCGTGTTACGAAAGGTTATCCTCACAATAATTTCAAGTACGTGTGAGAGAATCGATGCATGAAATAATTATGAACTCATACATATTAAAATCGCAATATGGAGACTCCAGTCTTGGAGGCAGCAGACATCCTCATTGAGCGATAAGAGGCAGATGACCATCAGCAGGATTAAAGGTTGACAGTGAGCGTGGCTGAATAAAGCAGCATTATATAATGCAGAACAAGAGTTCAGCAGTTTAGATATAATTATGATGTGATGATAGCACTGGCATTCGTCACAGAAACCCATTTGGGTTTAAATAGTTCTATGCTGATCACTGCATATGAAGCGTGTGGATGAATAATGAACGTGACTTGGTGATAAAGGTACATTCAAATTCCCATGAGGCAAGTGTTAATTTTGATAATGGGTTGTAGCAAGGATAATATTTATGGTTAACATAACCCCCTGAACCCCCTTTACTATATACAGTAAATACATAAAGAATATTGTTATTATGCACATTCTGAGCAAAAATTATATTTCATTAGATATTTCAAAATTAAACCAGGACATGTACATGATACAAACAGATTACAGACAGACTTTTTAGGGACATTTTGAGGGACATTGCAGCTTTTTAGGGAGGGCGATAGCAAACTTTATTAATTTAATATGACATATACTGATCATTTTTTTGATGGGTAGCCTATGTGACTTTTTTTTTTTTTTTTAATAATAAAAGGATTTTATAAAATAAAAGGCAAATCATATCTCACATTGCATGTTAACTGTTGGCAATGACACACAAATTAACTGTTAGAAAATGTCTTTTATTTTTAATAACTTCTTTTTTTTTTTTTATTGTACCCTTATTGTAAAGTGTTACCTATAAAATGAATAATTATAGCAAAAATATGAAGAAAATAAATCAAAGCACAAATAAAAGATTTACATTTGCACTTTCAGAAGAAATTTCTAGATCTCTGCTACATTCGATACCGATGGTATCCAACAGCCCACCAATGGCAACAGGGGAAAGTAAAAATAATTTAAAGCATTAATAATTCAAATTAAAACAGAGACATTTGTGCAGATGTTAAGCAAAGTTTACAACAACATAATTTAAAAACAGCAAAAAAAAAGCACTCACCTAAACTTCTTCTTGAAGACTTGTTAGTGACGTGAATTCAACAGCAGGACAAGAAAACTTAAACTTAAATATCCATTAAAGTTAGATGAAACACAGAAACGTCATCACCGAATGGTGGCGGCAAGAGCACAAACATGCTAATACCTCCACAAAACACTTAAAGCTCACAGTAACATTTATTTTACCTTGTGAGCACTCACCTAAACTTCTTCTTGAAGACTTGTTAGTGACGTGAATTCAACAGCAGGACAAGAAAACTTAAACTTAAATATCCATTAAAGTTAGATGAAACACAGAAACGTCATCACCGAATGGTGGCGGCAAGAGCACAAACATGCTAATACCTCCACAAAACACTTAAAGCTCACAGTAACATTTATTTTACCTTGTGTTGGACACTTATTGGGTTCACTTGCTGTGGATAACAGCTACAGCAGAGTTGGCGACAGCCTGTTAACAGCAGCCATTTTGGCTAGAAACAGCAGCATAAAAACAGGTGTTTACTGCTGCTCTTGTGTTTGTTGGCGCTTGGAGAGGCTCTGCCGTGCCAAATGGAACAGAACCTTATTAAATGTTATCAATTACCATAAGGAAAATTAACGTGAACAGCCTCTCACGTTGAAAAAAAAAAAAAAAAAAAAAAAAAACAACTCAGAAATAATTTTCAACATGAGTCACTGACTTGATGTGGACAAACGTCAGTGTCTTCTGTCTTGTTGGAACCCTCTCAGCATTAAAATGGAAAACCTTCCTCTCAGAAGCATCTTTGATGGTCCCGCTTTACAAACTTAGTCGGAAGAACTAATTTCCAAATGTGAAACTCTGACATGTCACACAAATGCAGCATTACTCCTGTTTTTACTTGTGATTCCATGTCAAAATGGCCAAATGCTGCAACTCGACTCCCTGAGTTCACCTCTAAGATCGCCAATAGCACCAACTGCTCCGGAAGGATGCCAAGGCGTGCGAGCGCCAACGGAGAGATATAATCTTCTCCGGCGTGGCCTGGGTTTAGCCTGGGCTCTAATCCCACATGGGCATACCCAAAACACCTCAGAGACATCCTGGAGGCGTCCTCAACCGATACCCAAACTGCTTCAGCTGACTTCTCTCGACGCAGAGGAGCAGCGGTTCTACTCTGAGTTCCTCACAATACAAAGTTAGTATGTCGCTTTAGATTTTTTTATCATACAGAGATAAGGATTACACAACAAAAGGTGCCAAGTTGAGCCGAGAGCAGCCCAAAGCATAAAATGGCAGACAATGCCACGCCACCGGCGATAAGACCTGCACCCCTGAACTTTATGTTATGTGCCACTTTTCTCTGCAGCTGGAATAAATGTCAGACTGACTGACATCATGCACCGCATCATGGTAGAATATAACCGAATCACAGTTCTTGTACAATCGCAAGCAATCTGAATCGTAACACTCGAAGGATGATGATACTATCGAACTGGGACAAAACATATCGTCCCCAGCCCTCTAAGATATGCTGGCTTTTAAATGGAATTAATAAAATAAATTGTGTTTTTTTACAAAGACGTCTATTGAAAAGCGATCTAGAAAACGGGCCGCTGCGGGTCACCTTTAGTTTTGAGGGAGGACTTCAGGCAGAAGTTTCCAGAAGTTTCTTTTGGTTGTTTCTCATGAGTTTAAACCTTTTGATTTTATTTTTCGACAAGAGTCTTTGTCTCGCATTTTGGACACTTTTGCCCTTGTTGACTGCATGCCCGTGTACCGACCTTTGCCTGGATTAATCGCCTTGACTTTTTCCCCTTCGTTGGGTCTGTTTTTCGGAGACAATTATATCGCAGTCTTGTCAAAATCCGCAACAGCAGCGACAGAAGTGTTAGCTCACAGTGTGTTATTTAGTGAGTTCTTCTCCAAACGTCGAAGGAAAATGTACAGAACAGCTACAACATGAAATGTTTACAGAACGATCTGTGTGAAACTACCAGAGTTTAGCATGTGTACTTAGCACTCAGGACTATAATCTGGCGGAAAAAAAGTTAAACAAACGGACAATGTGGTCAGCGAACTGCAGGCTTCCAGCTTTACCTGTGTTTGCCTCCAGTGTTACTAATAGATAATTTGGACAGCAGGATGTCTGAGGAGCCTGAACGAAATTGTAGAGAAACCCTTTGGGAGGGGGAATCTAATATTGGGATGGAACATCCTGAATTTGAAAGCGACATCCTCTCTTTGTTTGAAAATCCTCCCTGTGCAGTATTTGTGTGGGTTTCCCTCTTCCGCAGGTCAAACAGATACGTGCTTGTCGAAGTCTACATGTCAGAAGCTCTTTCATGCGTAAGATGTCAGTGTGTTTTACCCATGTAACAGACCGGTGACCCTCCACGGGATGGACTCCAGCAACCTCACGCTTCAGAAAATAAATATGAGAGAACCGGGACGGATTTTTAAAAATGGGTGGAAATAAATCGTGATGGCAAGCTGAGGGTTACCCGAGGACATTGCTTCAATTAACTTTTATCTCTGCATCAGTGCTTAACACCTAGAGGCGATAAAGATGGTCTGGGCTTTGACTTTGTTTATAGACCAAAACACTTCTCACTTTGTTTAAAATATGTATTATGTAATTTTACTGAGATAAAATGATTTGTGGAAAAGGTGGGCGCAATTATTTCTGAATAAGTTTTTAATTACATTTTTAATAAATGATTAAACAAATAATGGAGTCTGTTGGCCCACACAAAGCAGGAAAATGCAGCCTGACTTCACAACCGCCGCAGTGATCAGTGAATGACGAGGTGTTGTCCTGTGCGCACAACACAAACAAGACTTAAATTAACAAAGGCTGCTGCTTGCATACAATATCCTGTGATTGAACGGATTTACGGAGAAGCCATCTGCAAAGTGAATGTTTCACCAATATTGACGTTTTCTGACAATCACCAGCAAATGGAGAAAGCACCTTCCAACGGAGCCATGATTCAAAAGGCGGCTCATTAATGCTCTTATAGAGCTTTTTTAAAAATTGTTTTTGCCTCTGAAACACAGAAGAAGCCATCACGTTCTTGAGTGTAAAGATGATACAGATACAGAGAAATATGTGCATGAAAGCAGCTTGATGATCATAACCACGGAAGGAACGAACTAGAAAATGGCAAGAACGTGAGGGTGAAATGTTGAGTCTGAGAAGGTCATTGCGTGAGCACTATGTCATTGACGTGTCGTAACTGTGTGGCGCAGCCTTCTGATTCATCACTGCACCTTTTATTTGTTTATCAGAAACAATCCAAGCTAAAATGCATGATTTTTTCAGAAATATCAGGGGTAATTTGCTGATTGCAGGTGTTCACAAGTAGTCAGACCGGGGCTGAGCGCAGGGATTGTGGTGTGGTGCAGTCTGGTTTGTGCTATGTAGCTTAAAAAAAAAAAGTGTATCAATAGTGCCACCACATGGAAAGTCCTGAAAAGGCTCTAATGGCTTTCAGAAGGCAACGGTTCCCCTCAAACACACAGTATTTAGTGTTAAATCATTAGAGAAAATTGATATATAAAGTGTCTCTAAATTGCCAATATTAAACCTGACAGATTCTTACTTTAATAACAGCGAAGACAGATACCAAATGGATGTTAGAATATCAACTTTATATGTTAATTCAAAGAGAGGTGCATGCAATAGGAACATTAAGAGAAAGCAATCGTGGGAATTACAGCTTGACAAGGTGAAGGTCAGGATTTGCAGAGAATGGTGCAAAAAAATAAAAACATCCAGGCTGAAATAATCAATAAAATGCAAACAGTATTCTTTTTGTCAGCATGTTTTTAGAAGCGCTCCATCAGTTCTTTAGCGTTGTGACTCAGTGCACGTCCATCCATTGCCATATAAGGTGTCCAGCAGCGGTAACAGCTTTACCAAAATATCCCCCCAGTGTCAGTGCAGCCTGCGTCCGTTGACATCTGTTGGTCTCCAGACTGGCAAAGCCAGATAGGTCAAACACGTCACATACGTGCTCCAACTCCCTTTTGGAGGAGCTCATCTGGTGCTCCTCCTCAGGCTTTCCACGGTCTGCAAGAAGGACCGCCGGGCCTGGTCCTCCTCCAGGGTGGAGCAGTCCCCCTCCTCCTCCTCCTCCTCCTCGATGATGCTGCACTGCACATAGCGGAGGCGGGGCTCACGTTGTCCGGCCCTGCAGACACATGCTGCTGCCAGAGATTGGGGGAACTCCTCCATCACCAAAGGCAGCAGATGGGCAGGGAGCGCGTCCAGGCTGGTCGCCATGGTGAACGAAGGCGGAGGCCCAGATGACGAGATGTAGAGTGTAGATGTGGCGTGATGTTGGATTCTAATCCTTCAGTTTACGGTTGGTGTACCCCGAGTTTTTGTGCAGAAGAGGCAAAAACAATGATCAGAACTAAAAAAAAAATAGTCTAGCGGGTGCTGCTCTGCTTGGTAAGAGATGCTTTGAGGGATCCCGTTTTGCTCTTTTTTTTCCAATCCGCTCCCAAACTCTGAGATCAACGGGTGTTTGAGAGTCCGAGCGAGCCGTGGACTGAGCACCAGTGAGATGTTCCTTATATACGACTCTGCGACCCACTCGTTTCTTCCGTTGGGCATCCCTCCACGCGCAGAACTCCTCTCCCCTCCTACATCCCCAGTGATGACACATTTCCGCAGCTTCCATACCAGTGCACCGGAAAATCTAGCTCAACGTGTTGGCATGGGAACCGGACGGTGATGTTTGGGAGGAATGTGAGAAAGCAACATACTTGTACGGACTGTGAAGATGATGAACGGTAAAATAAGTCCTGATTTACACCAGCTGAGTGTATATGTTATTAAAGAATCTATCATAAAAATGGGTTCATCGGGAGGAGTAATAATATCACGGAGGAGTTTGGGGACTTTTGGCAGTGAGTGTGTGGGCATGATAGTATCTGTCAGAGATGCCACTTGGCACATTCTACTTTCTACGTTTGACATCCAGCTCAAATCCCATTCATATTTATCGAATTAAGAGTCCAGTAGGATATTAAACTAGAATTCAGAGGGAATCCCTTGCTCTTCAGCCTCACTACAAGACGAGGTCGGTGCCCACAGTCGAGGATCACATAACGAAAACAGTCCAGTGGGACATTTCTCCAGGGCAGAAATGAGCGCACGCACGCACACACACACACACACACACACGCGCACACACACACACACCCACACACACACACAAAAACTAAGAAGGTTGCGAAACGGCATCTTTTCCAGAATCAAACAAGTTTAAAGATGGCTGAATATCCTCCACCTTACAGATCTCATCTCTAATTGGATAAACAGAGAATGGGGTAAACATACATAATTACTGTTAAATAAAAGGTCAAAATTGGATTTCAGTACAGAACCGAATCGCGTTTCTCAGCTAGTTGTAAAACGTACAACTTTTTTCTGCAATTGATTGTGTTATTGCACACATGCATGCTTTTCCTTCCACTTTAAAGCCTCTGGGTGCTGTGTATCACAGGAAAGTGCTTACCAGGTAATACTTTTTACAGAGAAAGAAAGAAAAAGTAGGAAGGAACTTCGTAAGAAAATAAAGCACAGATATATATATAATGACATATTATAATCCATCCATTTTTAGATTTATCTGCTCTGTGCTCATTTAAACACAATACCTAGAGTGTCGGGTGACAGACAACTTTTATTAACATTTACCATATTAACACTTCTGTGGTTGCAATCACACTTGGTTTTCTTAACGAGAAAATATGATGTACCATATGTCTATGAATCATGTGTGTGTGTGTTTCTGTCTTTCATATTTGCAACAGGTAAGAACTACATGGAGAATCATAGTGTTTTAAAAAATGACAGGTCAGGCCTCTCAGTAAGTCCACGTGTCTCCATTGTATTCAGTGTATTGTTTATATCCAGAATGCTTTTTGTGTTGATGGACCCTCCTTAGTGAGTTTTTTTGTTTGTTTCCCCCCCCAATGTCCCAAGTTGTAGTGTCTTGCTAATGCATAATAATAATTACTTATTGGATATAATAATATAAATCCAAAAGCTGGAGCTGTTCTCTGGAGAGCCCTTTCAGTAGATTAACAATAAAATAGGCCAAATTGGATCCCTTCCATTCTCTTCATCTGAGCCGTGACAAGAGAGCTTTTGTCAGAAAGACAAAAATGACTGGGTGAAGCCATTTCAATTGATATTTATTAATGCGTGGAAGGACAAATTAAATGTTTTCTTTCCTTCAAACAACATGCATCCCAAGTGTTAGGAAGACCAACATCCAAAAGCTTTTTCTCTTGACAAAAGCACTAGCCTTAGAATTAAAGCTGCTGCACCTGCTGTATAAACAGTTAATATATGACTAAACAGCTAAATTAATGCAGTTAAACGTAAGACTAAATCTGAGCCACGACAAGCGGAATAACAGAATATTCTTGACGAACACAAAAACACAACATACGTGTAGTTTTATAATGAAAAGAAATCAATACAAATTTATCAGATTATACAATATTTCGTTGGTTTGTTTCACCTGTACATCTGGTTTGGTTTGACCTTTCAATAAATCCAACAACATGGCGAGAAAATTGATGTGGCACAATGACATACCGTCATCGTAGATCAAGTATAGGGGGATTACCTCCATTTTGAGATCATTTTAAGAATAAATTTGAAAATCAATTTAGTAATGAAAAGCAAGACACATTTTAATAATCAAACCAAACTTTTCTGTCTGTGCTGTTGTTTCTACAGCGTCTCCTCGTAGTTCACAGATAAGATATGCAGTGTGGTGTTTAAATTGCATATTTAAACGATTTAGAAAATGTCAGCAAAAGTGCCAACTCCAGTGCTCTACAAAATGACTAACACAGTTCAAGATAGTCACAGAGGCCTTAAACCTCAGACACATCTGAAAAAAGGAAAAAAAAAAAAAAATTTTGAATCCCACAACTTTCCATTTACGCGTAAATTGTAATTTTGTTTCTCATCTTTTGCTGACTGATGGGTAGTGCAGAAGCAACCGCCTTACATGTGGTAATAAACGTACATCAAGCGCAGCATGGCGTGGTGCAGACTTTGGCCCTGTATTTATGTTTCAGCCCTCAAGCCTTCAAGATCAACAAGCCGTTTGGCTGTTGATTGGAAAGAACACCAGCACGTCAAGGTTGATGATCTTGAAACAAGCTTGACGACTGAAAGCAGAATAAAGCAAAAATACACATGTCGCCAGGACGCGTGACAAGTTTTTCTATTTCTGAGATACTGCTTCAAATCATCTATTACTGGAAGTGTCAGAGAGAGGAAAACTGTCATGCACCCCAGAAACTGTCACACTTTCTCTTCTTGGTTGGTGATGATGGTGGCCGGATGAGTCGTTAACACAGCGCGTTCCCCTGCCAGTCGCCGCCAGTCTGTCTATCCCTGCTTCTGCTTCTTCAGGTAGTGAGCGCGCAAGGACAGATTCATCACCATTACGTACCTGGTGATGATCTTGGCAGGGAACAGAGCTGTTGTCAGCCAGCCCTGCAGAGGGAAATTACATGGTCAGCTGGTGGCACTTAGAAATAACGGATTAACATTCATTAATGATTTCTAACCCGCGGGAGCGACAATTCTAGCAAGGAGGTTTGTGCAAAGCAAAATTCAGGAAACTATGCTGTTTTTATGTTCATGCTCTTCTCGAAAATTACAGCACTTATGTAATTAGCAGCGCAAAACTAAACTAAATATCCATTTCCTGATGTTATCATAAGGAAATTGGACATTGTTTTATTGGAAGAATTTAATTATGAAATATGGTAATTTCACTGGACAAATTCACAGAATGTGCACGTAATCTTCATATTGTGCTGTATGCATTAATGGAAAATTCAGATTACTGCTGCTTTACCCACAACGTCAGGTTTAAGGAAACAGACAAAAGTGTGGCAGTTGAAATTGCTGAAGAATCACCGACCGTTATTCTTTTTTTTTCCCGTAAGCAAAGAGTTCTTTGAAACAACACAAATAGTTGACTGACTTAGTATTAGAGCGTGCTGAATTAATTACTAACAGATTCGTTAATCCCCATTATTACTATTATTTTCATTTATCGTGCTAAATAGCTTTAAATAACATTTTTTTCCCCTTTTTGGGAACTAATGTGTGAATAAATCCAAGGTTGACACAGTAATGGATAATCAATTACTCTGCACACTGGCCAAGTTATGTGGAGGGGGTTGTTTCCACCCGTGTCCATCCGTGTGTGTAGACAATATAACTCAGTAACTTGGTCAGGATTTTGACTTTACTAAATTTTGGGACCTCTAGGGCCAAAACTGCTGATGAATGCACAGAAATGTTGCTCCTTGTGTGCAGGATTGTACTGGATCACTGATTTTTGGTGAATGCTGCTATCTGCTGGCCAAAGCTCATAACTGTCGTAAAAATTCTTAATTTGCGACCGTCATTGCCACGTGCAGCGTATTGCTTCTGTTAAGCTGTCTGCCTCGAAAGCTACTGGGTGGATCATTGCCAAATTTAACATGGGGATTAATCTGATTACGATCATGAGCTGACTGAATTGTGGGACCTCTGGCACCGTATCTGTGGTATGATGGAAAAAGAAACAATTGATAATGGGGGGGGGGGGGGGGTTGAAGACTCATTGTGCAGGTGCTGCTGTTGAGCCCAGTGACGGCTATATCATTCAACTGCGTTTCTGATCCTTGATTGGTCAAGACAATTTCATAGCAGGCCAGCAATAAAATACAATATCTTGATTATTTTTGTTGTGTTTAACACAGCTGATTGAATTTACTTGTACTGAAAGTCTATTTCATTTTGTTATTGTTGATTGTTTGCTGTTGGAAAAAATGACCAATATCAACAATCACAAAACATCTACAGGAGGAAGTTATATACAACAGTGTGAATAGGTAAACTGTGGATTATTTTTGGGAGATGGGCAGAGCTGTGCAGCACAATGGGAAGGAGAGGGCTTAGCAGATGATCAGAGCACACAATATCTGTCCCCAGCTCGTGTGGTTTAGTGAAATATATGAGCTGGTGACAGGAAAGATCAACACTGCATTTACGTCATCTGCACAGGATCAACAAAGGCTCGTCTGTGCTGAAGATGATTTATTGAACACCTGCATGGTGTAATGGATGGGGTTGTTATTTATATGTATATCAATGCACATGATCATTGATATTCAGGTCACACGGTTCAACAGTATCCAACACGGCGAGGAGGACCTGGAAGGAGAAATGAATGTTGCCCTTTTGGAACCTCTGCTACAAAATGAAGCCTTAAAAACCAGAGGTAAATTTGTTTTTCCGTCACATGTTTGATGCCACGCCTGCACAGAGCAATCACAGTGGAAGGATACAGATGATACAGCGAGGTATCGCGTTCCCCTCTATTATCTCAGAGGATGTTTACCTTTTGACAGATGCCATAGCAACTGTTGACACAATACTAATTTGGTGAATAGAAATGAAGGGGTAGGAAGCTCTTTTGAATTAAGTGAAATTGCAGCCTGACTTGGTTTTGGTCTTGTTGCCATGGGAGACACTGACTGCCTGTAACACAACTCTGGGTTTCTCAAAAAGGGGGTTGCACTCCACCAGAAAAGGGAAACCATTGACGTGTATTAGAGTTGTACTACTTTTATGTGTTCCCATTATATCCACAACATAATCAAGATACTGCTGGAGGTGGAAGTTCCATCTGGTTAAAGCAATTTCAGCAGATCTTGAGTCATTCTGCGTGGACAGTTTACATGCAAATGAGAAAACGGTGTGAAGGCTCTCAGCTGGTGTCCAACTGTATCCTCCATAACAAGCAAGCACTTGTTACGCCTGAACAAGTGGACATAAATATGCTTTGCAGTCTTTACAGGAACTTCACACTCTTCCACAGCCTTTAATGTGATTCATCTTGTTCTATTTTTTAATGATTGGCGTTAAAAAAGTGAGACGTACCATAATAGCATGGGGCAAGTAGCCGTTGGTCTGGGTCTGCAGCCCCACAGTATTGAGCTCAGCTGAAACATATCGCTCTGGAGTGGGCTTGCTGAGCGTAGCCCGTCTGATTTTAGACATCTTGGTTGCGACGAAAAAAGGCAAAACACTCTATTGGAGGAAAGACAAACAAGCAAACACACTGGTTACACAAATTGACAATGTGCCTTAGACGGATTTTTCAGTGTATTGTTATATATATCGAAACAAGCCTGTGTTTACTTTTTAAAACCAAGGATTTTGACAGTTTTCTTAGTTAGTTCACCTGGATGATGATGCCATTGCTCTTGTATTCAGCTTGCAGTCCTCGTGAGAAGAAGTCCACAAATGCCTATAGCAGATAAAGGCAAGTTATTAAAGTCCTGCTCCAGCCTTTCAATAAAAACCTAAAACTCATTTCTGTTTTGTTAAATTTTTCAGTAAGGAAAAAAAACAAAAACAAAACAAAAAAAATTTAAACTTTAAAACTAGCCTACTATACACTGCATGTTTGAGCTACATGTTTGAACTACATGTTTGAACGGGACAGGGATTTTCCAGGAAGAGGAGGAAGGTCACTTACAAGTTGATACATCTGAATGGCAAGTTTGGTTTCAACAGTGTTGTCACGATTGGTTTCTTAGGTTTCGTACGTAGAAAATCTGGGCTGTCAGAATTAGTTGGAAACTGAACTAAAGCAGAAATCCTTACTCATGATGTTGACTGCCAATTTCGGTCATCATGTGTCTCATAGTAAATGCTGTTAACATGGCCACAAGCAGAAAACCAAAATAAATAAATAAAAAATAGAAATAATAATAATTATACTCAAAACAAACCAGAAAAAAAAGGGACAACATGGGACTTATACAAACAATACTCAAAGAACATATTTATAACAAATTGGGTTATGGTGCACATAAGGATAATTATGTGCACAGAGTGTACGCACGTTGCATTCTCACAATGTTAATGAACCGAGATGGCCATTAAACTGTACTGAACTAAAAATTCATCATAGGTTGATGTCAGACAATTCTAAATTCGGAGAAAACGGGATTTAGTATCTTGTGACCCAGTATGACGACACAAGCAAATTAATCAGTTGCAACCGAACAGCAGGCCGATTTTAGGCTAACGCGCGCGAAACGGTTAGAAAACATTATGATGCCACATGCTCCTATAAACATTTTTAGTTGGTACGCTACCTTGGGACTTGAGTTAGTCAGCGACCTGTTTATATTCAACCATTAAAAGCAGCAATTATGAAAGAAAATACGATCTGCTATCCCTATATCCGTATGATTGCTTAACATCCATTGTCATCAGCAGATACACTTTCCCTCAATATACATGGAAAAATCAGAATAACAGCATGAGAACAAATGGATCTGTCCTTATACATACAGCGGCGTATATATAGGAAGGCGTCGGGCATTTACGCCGGGATGAGTCCATTGATAACACTTCAGTTTAACAACTGAAGGAAAGGTCATACATCATTTATACTGTAATTACCTTGGAGGCGGAGTAGATGCTCAGGAGAGGAACAGGGTACATCCCGCTGGCAGAGGAGATGTTGAGGATGGCCCCCCTCTTCCTGCAGACACAGGGAATATAAGCAAGTGAAATGTTATGCCACAGAGGAAGCGACACAGCCGAGAAAAAGGAGAACAGCAACCAAAGCTACAGGCTGAGATTAATCCCAGAATGATAAGGGAACCAGGTACTGTGTCTGCTCACAAGCTGAACCCAAACTGCTCTGGGTGTGCATCAAAGAGCTGGAAGATATCGATAAGATCAACGATAGAGTAACATCCGGGGAGGTTTGCTCCAGACTGTACTGCTTTCATACAATATTTAATCCAAAACACAGAAGGACGATATTCACAACAACAATATGCTTTACAGATCAAACTGTATCTTTTTTTTTTTCTTAAGACATTTTGTAAAATAGGTTCATTTTCTTACTCCAATAGCTGGTGTCATCCAGCACAAAAAAAAAACAAACAAGACCACAAAGTGTTATTACTGTGTTTAGACCGGAGCCTCATCTAGACAACAGAATTTTATAAAAAGATATGATTTGATCGTTTCGCAATATCATTGATTTACAGACACCAGTAATGCTGTAAACTTACCTCTCCACCATTTGAGGTAAAACAAGATGTGTCATCTGGAAACAACAATGCAGAGGAAAAAAAAAAGAGACAGACAGAGAAAGTTGGTAAACATGAGACTCTGAGATAAAGCAGAAGTTAGTCTGTCAGTTAGTCTATCGTTGTCTTTTTTTGTTTTTTTAAGTGTGTGAGATGCGGACATGTCTGTGGAGGTGAACATCCCCGTTCGTAAATGTGTGAGTGTGGGCTGTGTGTGGAAATGTGATTGGGGATGGAAGACAAAGAGCAAAGAAATAGTAACGACAGCAGAGGGAGCAGTTTAAAGAAATATTGAATGACATAAATTAGTCGCTAAGAGAGTGGGCGGACTTCAGCTGTGGCTCTGGGAAGTGCCGACGGAAGTGGTCTATTATACATTGTGCCTGTGCTGCTTGTGTGTGTGTGTGTGTGTGTGTGTGTGTGTGTTTATTAGTCTGCGGAACTACCTGACTGTGGTCCTTTAAACTATATTAACCACTTGACTCGACTTAGACTGAATAAATCAAAGGCGAGACACGCAACAAATATTTACAAGTCCCTGTTGTCTGCGAATGAACTACCTAGAAGATGATATTTTAGATTTACAAGATAATCTCTGCTAGCAGATATTTCAGAGTATTTAGGTACATTTGTACACGTCTTTTATAATAATATGCTTTTCTGACAATTGGAGTTTAAAAAAAAAAAACCTCAATTACATTGATGTTTCCAAACGGTAACGCTCACCTTGCACACTGACGTGACGTTGATGTTGACCATGGTGTCGATGAACTGAAACATAAAGAACAGATACGCAGATTATTGCTGGGAAATGTAAATAATCACGTTTGTTCAAGCCTGAAGATATTGAAAATGTTATCTGTTTATTTGATCTAATATTTGCTGAAAAGTAACTTAAAGCAACATTTATCTTCTAACAGGGAAACTAGGATATTCATTCTATTATGTATGAAAAGTTTATTCTTGAGGTGTAAAATTTGACTTTTTATTTTGCCATATCTGCTCCGATATGAACGGTAGCTTGCGATGGCAAATATTAGCTAATGTAGCTGTAACAGACGTTTATGGAGTCAGTTATTGACTCTTCTCCACCCTCTGTTTCCCCATTTGTGGCTATGGTGGCCACCTTTAGACAAATATTACGTAGTTTTTAGATATTTAAAAAAATATTACAATTTCTTGCATAACAAATTATGATACACAAGCTAGACATTTAGTTATACAAGCTAAAATAGATCTGTCAGTATCGTTAACTGAGAAGGATACTGTTTGTAGTGGAGCCACAGAGAGGACAGCTGTGTTATTATGTGTTATAACTGTTACTTCGCTTTCTCCTAACCTAAATGACACATTCAGTACTCAGTAACACCGCCCCTGGCAGATATCATAACTTGAAAATGCCTGCGAAAATGTTCTGCAATATTCCTGGGCTGTCTTGCATGCGCAGGTCTTTTAAGATCAGATTTTTTAAGAGGTTTAAATCTGAGGACTATGAGGGCCATTTTAAAAAAACCTTCAGCTTATGTCTCTTGAGGTAGTCCATGGCGGATTTTGGAATTTGTTTCAGATCATTATCCTGTTGTAGAATCCAACTTTTTTTTTTAATAGACGGCGTGATGTTTGCTTCCAGAATTCACTGGTATTTAGCTGAATCCTTTTTTCCCTATTTCCTGTGCAACTGGCTGCAACACAACCCCAGAGCATGATAGATCCACCCCCATGCTTAACAGTTGGCACGGTGTTCTTTTCATGAAATGCTTCTCTTTGTTTCTACGGACATACTGTACCTCTGCTGATTGTGCCCATGGGTTTTATTCTAACTTCATCAGTCCACAGCACACGCCAGGTTTCTGTAGATGTTCCATTGCGTACTTTTGACATTGGATTTTATAATGAGGACGCGGTTAAGATTTTCTCCTACAGACTCTTCCCACAAAGCTCGTTGGTGCACCAACACTCCTCCCTCTTATTTCATCTTCCTGCAGGTTTTTTGCAGTCAAATGGGTTTTTTTTTTTATTTGCCTTTCTGACCAGCTTAGGGTTTTTTGGTCTTCAAAATTTCATTTTGACATCTGCAGTTCCCCTCAACTGCCATCTCTTAATTACATTTTGCACTGTGGAAACTGCAAGCTTTAAATTTGTTTCTAACTTCTTGTAGCATTCTCCTGCAAGGTGGGCATCAACAACTTTCTTTTTCAGTCTTATAGTCTTACACAGCTGCTTAGAAGAACCCATGGTTGCTGAGTATTTCACAAAGTTTGCAGAGTCAGAGTATTTAAAAGCTTTAAAATTGGTACCAGCCACCACTTCCTAACGACACCTGTTGATGTGCCTAACAAGCTGAAGAAGATTTGACCTTGTAAGTACTTGTAAAAAGAATCTGAGACTTGGGAACACTTAGGGTGCTCAGAATTTTGCATATGCGAGACTGTCTGCATCATTTCAGTTAAAAAAAAAAAAAAAAATCATTAAAATATGCTAATTGTCAAGGAGTGGCCACATTTTTGCATACAACTGGTTACTCCATTGCGAATAAAACTTTTACTTACAGTGTCGAGATTTGGGACGTTGAGGAAGAATTCAGGGTAAGAATAGGATATGCCAACATTGTTAACTGTTAAGAGAAGAAAACAGCACTGTGACAAAAACATCATGTTGGCAACCTGATGAATGAAAAGAATAAAATATAACTCAGAGTGTTATTCCTCTTTCCTGTCTTAGGAGGGCAGCAGAGGGCTAAAGAAGGCCTGGATGAATTCACCTTCATGATAATATGACTTAACACTTATCATAGCAGCTTATACAGCAGTTCTGATGCCTGCGTGATTCAGGTTGAATTTGTCCTTGCATCTGACCGAGTTCAAATTATGTAAAGTGAGATGGCCTAAGCACGTGCTGCAGTCTTACCCAAAACTCCAATCTCCAGTCCTGCAAGTCCATCTTCAATCTTAGAGTAGATGTCTAAACGACTGAAGTCTGCTGCGATGGTTTTGGTCTCCACACCATATTTACTTGCTGAGTGCAAAAATATGAATTAACAGTTTAATTTTGCATGGACTTTTAAAAAAAAAAAAAAAAAAAAAAAAAAAAAAAAAAACAAAGATACCAGAAACATTCATGAATGACAATATCGCCAACACACTGTGACCTGGGGAGGGAAGGGAAGAGCAGAGAGGAAGAAGGAAAAATCTGTCTTCATCATCACTGATGAAATCACTCCCTTAAGAATTTAATTGGACAGATTCACTTTCAGCTCCAGCAGAAGGCTTTACTGCCTCAT
>KV751315.1:17904557-17919567 GCA_001698575.1 Mola mola | reverse complement strand
CTGCTTGTAAAAAAAAACCCCAAAAAAACAACAACATGTGATTCAATGAAAAAGAGTTTAAAACAATTTTATTCATTCAGCCCTGTTTGACTATCACACAGTGCAAGATGTTTGAGGTGTTTCAGGGACTGAACTTCTGTCTTGAAGCCGTCATACTCAACGGTTTTATTGGTGGGGGTTTTCCTTCACCTGTCCTGGGACTACAGGACTCTTTCGCTAAATTTGGTACGAAGCATCTTTTCTCATCTTTGAAACTAATGGATTTTGTGCATGGCCCCCTAAAATATTGTGTAACTAAAAAAAAAATTTTCCTTGAATCTAAAACGTGGGACTAGTTGGACCGATGGACTAAATCTATCAATACTGATTTACCACGAAACTACACCTGCTCTTCCCTTTTCATCCACTAAGCACGTGTAAGCATCTACACTGTAAGTTGATTAAATAAAAAATTAAATTAAAAGAAATTTAAATAAACATACATATGACTTACCGATGGCCTTGGATACGTCATCCAGCTTCTCCTGGGAGCGGCTGATAAGGACGATGGCAAAGCCTCTGCGGGCGAGCTGTAAACACAAAACACATTTCAATAAGTGCATCACAAACACGTGTTCATCAATGACTCAGTCGTCACTTCGGCCTGTCGTGTCGATTGGTCTAAAATAATCTTGAAATGACTTTTAGGCACACAAAGTTGCCGAGGCAGAGAATAGTAGTTTAGTAGTCATTTTGTAGATAACAGTGGAAGTGGCATTATAACAAAAGGACGTGTTTGTGAAATATCACATAAAAACACACAGCTGTGCTTGAAAAGTTTCATAACTTTACTATAATTTCTGTAAGTTCAAAAAATGTACCTAAACAGCTGAGTGTATGTTGTTGCACGTTTCTTTGAAGTTATAGAATCTGCCTGAAACCACTGTGGCAACAGCACCACAGACTAAGCATCCCTGTCATCTTGCTATTGTTTGTGGCTGCAACCTGGCCAGTCATGTTCATCAAATTTGAAGTCCACTAATTTGCTTTGCCACATTTTACATGCCTATTCACATAAAAACAGAAAGGTGAATATTCCCCAGTGTTAATTCTGGTTTGTGTGAACGCGAGCTAACCATGAATTCTTTCAGGCCTCAATCAAAAAGTCAGTTAGCCATACCTACACTGGGTATTCCTCATGTTCTGTGTAACAGCTTAAAATGTTTTTGATAGACGTCTTTGTTATTCAGGTATAGCTAGGTTTCATTTCTAAATAGTTAGCCTGAAATTAAATGAATTTAATTAAAATTAATATCAAGAGCATGGATCTGGAAGCATAAATAGTTTGCTTAAGATTAAATAGTCAGAGGAAAAAAAACTTAGGAGCAATGACCACACAAATGTTCAAACACAGGAACAACAAACATGAATTTTTGTAGGTACAAAAAAAAAAAAAAAAATTTTAAATTGATTTGATACAGATCAAAACATGTTTCACTGTAGCCCTGTGTTGTTTCAGCTTAGGAGTCAGAAAAGGCACTGAATCCTGGGAAACTTACATCTTCTGCGTAAGCTTTCCCGATCCCATCTGTGGCTCCAGTCACAACTAAAGAGGAAAAAAAAAGGTCAGAGACAGAATGACAAAGTGTTCTCAATCTGAACATGCACAATAAGGTTTTCTTATCCATATTCACCTTTTATTCCCATTGTTTCTTTCACAAAAGTAAACTGCCATAAAGGAGCAGCCACATGTTTAATGAGTGTCTGTGTTCAACCTAAAACTCAGCTGTGACAGGTTTTTTTGTACGTGTTAGCTCTCAAAATCTGAGTCTACATCTGAAAAAACCATGTTGGCCAAGCAAAAATAAAAGTTTTAATCTAAACTAAACTAAGGTGTAGAGGGCTGAATGTTAGTATGGAGACATGTTCTGCAGGATGGGTTACATGGAGAGCAGCCAATGTGAATTAGGAGGACAAACAGAGAGAGAGAGAGAGAGAGAGAGAGAGAGAGAGAGAGAGAGAAAGAAGGAGAGAAGGATGCTTAGGTCCTCTCTGTCATCAGTGGAAGTCGAGCGAACGGATGCCCTGGAACTGCCTGGCACAAACAGTAGCAGCAGCAGGGGTCTATTTTTAGCAATTCCCATCTTTCAGAAGGAACTATTCATCACACCTCCAGCTAAATATAACAAAAGTGGATGGGGAGTGGACGGGAGAGTCAGGTTGTTACAATATGTCCCTGTGCAGCCCGAAAACATTGGTTTGACTAGCGTGATCATCTCAATCCATCCATCCTCGTTTTCTTCAGCACTGCATGTTTTTAGCTGTCATAATGTAATTATTGCTATTATTATATTATGTTACATTACACCATTTCTTGCTTTTTAAACTTGGAAGTGTGTTTAAGTCAGAAATATTGGTGGGTTGGTACGCTGAGCGATACAACTTTGAGTCCCCTCATAGTGCTTTAAGAGTCGTACGCTCACTAAAAATGACATGGAAGTAAGAGTAGGTTGCACCACATATTGGCAGTCATGTCGGTACACGCCAATGTTGAGAATTTTTTAAATTATCTGTATTGATCCACTGAACAAAACTGGTCCAATGTGAACTACTGCTGACTATTTCAGGATGCCTGTTGTTGTGTGTATGTGAGATCCATCCTCTGTTTTGTGGGCAGTAATCTACCAAAGTTGGCCTACGTTTGTATGGGCAGATGAAATGTTGTACACATTACATTTGGAGCAAGCAATGTCTGCTGTCTGAGCATCTTTCACTGCGTCTCTGATTAGACATTGTTCTTTATAAAAGTTGATAACCTAATGTATTTTTTCTACTGGTTATATGGACATTGGTAAATATTGGCTATTGGCCATAAGAGCAATTTGAAAACTGGATTTCGGTTTGGCCAAAACTTTCATATTGGTGCATCCCTACATGCAAGGTGCAATAAGTACAATTTCTCTTCAAAGCAAACTTTAGCACCTAAGATAGTCAGCTAAGGATTAGAAAAAGTCTTTATTGTGCTGCTGAAATTACCTCTAAAACATATGTCTTTGGTGCAGATCCCTGTAATTCACAATTAATTCATCACATCAACGGCAATAGTGTTGTGGAAATGACCATTTATTTTAACATCACACATTACTTCTCCACTACAGACAATATGGTTTTGTTTTGTATATAAACGATTACTATTTACTCATGGCTTATATCAATAACCAAAATAAAGAAGTTTATAACCTGCAGTTTTTGCCCAGTTCTTGAGCAATGATTAAATATTTCAAAGCTCAAATAATGCTTTTTCTCTTCAAGTTTGTCTCTCTTGTTGAAACTGTGTAGCTCTCCAAGATGCAGCAGTTTGACGTCAAATGCACAACAGTGCCTTGCTTCTTCTGTGTTTTCGGCGCATTGCAAACCATCATTAAAAGATACATACTACCCCATTCTGTCTCGTTTATTTTGGCTCTGTATTATCTGCACTATTTTATCATCTATAACTATTATCATTTGATACCAACATAATAAAATAATAACAATTTCCCAACATGGTGCACTCCTACCTGAGGGAACACGCAATGCTCTTTTCAGTCAATGGTAAATCACTGCGTCTTAAGGCTCGCGTCAGCAGCCCAAACACAGAGGTCTGATTAAAATGACTGAGGGCACTGTTATTGTTGTCATGGTGGTGTGAATACTATCTTGAGACAGAAAACTGTCTGCTATTTTTAGTATCACTTGTTATATAAGTGAATGCAACTTTTTGTCTTGAAACCTCTGAAATTAGAGTTTATGCTCATCACAGTCAATCATTGATTAAGAATATAAGCACATATCTTGATCGCTGTTAATATATGGGCTTTATCACAATAAAACTCAACCATATTGCTACACACTTGCTCATTGTGGTTTTCATGAAACACTGCTTGTGCTACTGCAGCATCTAATCCAACATCCCTGCAGAGACAACAAAGTTTAATGTAAACAAATATTTTGGCAAGACTATACATCCCTTTTCTTACTTATCTGCCTCTCTGCCCTTTGCTGTACCCCTTTCCGCTTTGTGTGATCTTACTGGGTACACATGAAGCTGAGGTGCCAAGCATCCTCTCGGGCTGCAGCAGAGCCAAACAGAAGGGAGTGGGAGAGGAAAGAGGAGAGAAAATGACAAACACGAGCATGGGGGATCCTGGGGGCAACTAAAAATAGCACAGAGAAGAGGAGGGGAGAGTGATGGAGAGTCTGCAGGCACGACGATGAGGGAATCATAGGCTGGGTTATTTTTAGTTTGTTTTAAGAATGAAATGTTGCAGTCAGAACAGAAAAAAAAAAAAAGCTTTTACAGCCGAGTTCATGTTCCCTCAGTCAAATCAAACAATGGCTATTTTAGGAACTGCTGTCATCTTCAAAAGTAGGTTAGACTGGCGTCTGATCAGAACACTGACTGCAGCTGTGGGGTTTGATAGCCAATGTCATTGCTAGTCATACAAATTGATTCTAATTATTAAAGTATGGTCTAATCTAGAGGTTATCAACATGTAAAGTGTCACAAGATAACTTAAATTTCAAACTGGGGCTATACAAATAAAACTGACTTAATTCTGATGAAGAATGAATCACCTTCTTACATCTTTTACTCTTAATAGAAGACACAATGGTGATTTATTCAAGTTTTTCCAATATTTATGACAGGCTTATGTCCTTCTGTTTCAGGCTTTCTGCTCAGGGAATAAGCAAACCATTTCATTCAGGTATGAAGGGAGGAGAGTTTAGGCCCTGTCCAAATTAACACTGATAATTTTATGACCTCCTTTTGTGACCACCGCCATTTCTAAAAATAAAAATCCCATCCACACATTCTTCCTTTTATAAGATATCTACACAGAGGCAACAACAGGCATGTCCGACCAATAGATGGCAATACAGTCCACATCCCTGAAATATGACCAAAAAAAAAAGCATGCACAGTTAACAGTTTGACCTTAAGCAGAAGTGGCTAAAAAAGTAGTTAAGTAATAAGTTATTTACGGTTATTTGACACATTTACTATCCTGACCTTTGATCAAAAATCTTTTCGGCAGCCAGCACAAGGTGCTATGGAAAAACTGAAATTAGAATGTGATTTGTTTGTGTGAACACGTGTTGTTAAAATTATGCAAAGGAAAGCGCTTGTTAGCGTTCCTCGTTGCACATGTACTTTTACGGAAAACAACAACGGGAATGTGCAAGTTGAGGTGTTACGCATCCATTTTCCAAACGCTTCATATTAGATGTATCAATATATACACACAATAACCGGAGATTTTTTAAAACATCCACGCAGGTAGACGTTCGAAAAATGCCCATTTGTATAACCTAAAATGCTATTTGTCTGTGGATGACAGGCCCAAAAATGTAGAAAGATGTCCGTTTGCAACGTATCCGTGTTACTGTGGACAGGGTCGTATTTAATTCTACTAATAATTACTGTCATGTATGAGCATGTGTTAAACTTTAACAAAAACATTTTTTAGGGAAAACTGTAGCGACAACATTAGCCTTATGTAGGATTTAAGAGAGTGGCTGATCAAGCATACATAGAGATGAAACCATTGGTTAACTCTGGGGATGTAATGAATTAATGCAATTTGTATAAAATTCCAAACATTAACTTCATTCATCCATTCAATTCAGATGTTAAATCAATCACTTCACATTTTAACCAGCAGGTGGTGCTGACACTATCTATATGGCCTCACTTTACATGCACGCAGCAGCGCTGAGCAAGCGTGAACAGCAGCAGCAACATGGCGAGAGCTAATGAAACCATACAACTTGAAAATGCCCTTTCATCATTTAAGTAGGAGGAATAGTAGCATTCTGGCTTCCCAAAGACTGTAAAAGAAAGTGGTGAGAGCATAACTGACAAAACAAAAACAGCGGGCGAATATTGCAAGAAGGCAATGGCCCATATGAATAGCACTATGAGCATGATGCAACAAGTTAAACGGCACCACAGTGACAAGCTTCCATGAACTCCGTGTGAGCAACAAAAGCTTTTGAAGGCCAAAATACATTGACAAGTGGCAATGCAGCCCTGCTTGCAGAAACGTGTGCAAGAGCCAGGGCTCACAAGGTGAATTGGAGTATTCATGGCAGCCTTACTAAACAGTTCCTCTATAAAATCAATAAACAAAAGATAAGAGAAGTTACAATTATTTGTCCTTAGCGTCTGAGAAATAATACAAGGACACTTGTTCATTTACAATTTGTCTCATTTTGTAAAAGAATCCTTACTCGAATCATAACGAGAGCTTAGTGAATCACTACATCCCTACTTAATTCAATTCAATTAGTCAAACTGCAGAAGATTAATAAGCAACTATTTGGAAAAGAGATTATTAATATCAATAACATTTAGCAATTACGTTAAGAGAATTTGCTTCCTCTCTCTTTGGTTTTATATCACAGCACACATAATATCTTCAGGTTTGACTGTTTCCTACATACAACATAACGCCAAGACCGGTAACTATGAGCTTAGAGAAATTAAACTGGCATATTTTATTATGTTATTCACAGATTAAAAAGGTAATGAAAATAATAATTAGTAAAAGCCCAAATTTATTGCGTAAAGCATTACTAAAATGAAATGAATTTAATATCTTATCGGCACTAACAATGATTTTTGTTATTACAAGTGAAACCAGTGCAATATGACCTTGGATGCTACTTTGTGCCACCATGAAGTTTGTATTTATTACATGATCCAGTTTGATGTATAGTAATGCTGCACAATTGAATTTTATTTTATGATTGTCCAAAGAGAATGAAAACAAGATTATCAAGCTACCCGCATTTGTGTTCCTAATCTATTTATGCAGATGTAAGTAAAAAATAACACGGTGGTGAGCATCAACATCATCATATGAATAAGAGTACATATTACAACTATATAATAATGTGTCGCCAAAATTTTCAACAATTCAATCCAATTCAATCAACTTTATTTATGTCAAAGGGCAATTCAGTTTGGGATTAGTTAAGTTGTGGAAGAGTTCATGTTTTCCCAAATCACTTCAAAAAGTTAAACTTTCTTCGAGATGTTTTGTCGAGGTTTAATGATTTAATTTGAGCTGTAGGCCACAATTAGCTAAATTTAAATAATGAAATCTTTATAACATTTTAGTTTATGTCTATAAATACATGCCCATAATTACATACAAACTAAATCTGCATGTGTGCACGTTTTGAGGGTTTAAAATAAACAGCAAATTTATAAGCACTGACAGCATCTTGAAAAAATAAATCACATTTAGCTGCAGCAATGTTTTTAGATGTCAATACATTAACACCTCATGAACTTAATTTATAAGCCAGCTGCCTTATTATTCCAATACAACGAGGCAGATATATTATTGTGAACTGCATCATTGTCTCAGATAGCAAAATGCACAATGGTTCTCTGCAGAACTGCCACAGAGTGTCTTTCTCTCACACACAAAATGAGATGTGGGTACCAGTGAACCAGAATCCCGAGGATCATGTGTCTCATTTATGAATGGCTCCAGTGCTGTTACATAATCAGGCCGTCCTCTCAAGTCAAGTCCACTTCGCTGACACGAAGTTTGTGAATGAAAGCAGCAGTCGAAGCCAACGGGCTCCTTCGCCTCATTGGATATTCTGAATCATTTTGCATGTGTAATCCCACAAAAAAATAAATAAATAAAAAAGACATCTGATGCGTTTCCATTTTTAGCTGCACACAAAAAGATCAAAGGCAACTTCAGCTGGCATCCTCAAAACATTTGGGTTTCTCGAGCAGACAGATGTGGCTGTGACTGCACACAGCTGTAAAACACTGTGAAGCCAAGTGTCCATATCAAGAAGATAAATGCACACAATAAATGACTGGGAAATATACAATGTAAATACATGCAAAGGGTAAGACAGGATACTGTATTAACGTGTGCTTTGTTCTTTACCTTGTGATTTCCATTAATATTATTGGATGCAATGGAATATAACTGTATCTTCTTAAGAGTCATAAGATGTAGTTTATGCACACCTCGGGATAAAAGGTCTAAGGTATTGTTCCTTTGAATGGTATTAAAATATCTCCTGCGATGATAACATGATTCACTGTCTAGTCTGCACTGCAAGGCTCTGTCCCAGCACAGCGTTTGACGTCATGAGTGCAACAACAGTGTGATGCACTTCTTTTCTCCGTTATTGGTGGATAGAAAACTGTCTGACGATAATAGGGAGTGTAGATCACAAGCCTGTTCAGACAATGAAAGCTTCATTTATCTTTTCAGCTGATGGCTAATTATATAAATTTTGCCTTTACCAGCCCAATAATCTATTGGCCTGATATAGATCTTGCATCAATAGGAGTGTGACGACGATGAGCTCCTAAGAAACGCTCATGTTTCTCATAATTCACAATCACAAAACTCCTAGGATCTGTGGTCTAACAGGTTTTACGTGACTCGCGAAAGTTAAGGCAATTTGGTCAAGGTTCAGAGAGTGAACAGTCTGGCAGATGGACCGTCTTCAGTCTGATTTGATAATCCCCTCAAGCCATAATCCAATCACAAGATGTGCTAAAGTATACACTCGATTACAGAGGGCTTCCAATCATTCCTGAAAGTGCAAAATTTCTCTGTGCTCATTGAAAATCTGATCTGACTGATTTCGATATATTACAATCTGGGTCCAATAGAACCATACACAAGTGTGATGTGGACACTACTTGGAGCCTCAGGTGCAAATAAATATATGAATAAATAAATAACAGATAAGAGATGACAAATTATGACATTTGAATGAATTACATGCAGTAGTACACTGAGAGAAGACTCTGAAGTGAAGAGGGAGACATCTTGTGTCCAGCAGTCAAACTTGCAATTCTTGCAATATGGATTTTTTTCATTAAGGGGGATGAATGAAACTTTTAAGTATGAATGTATTTAAACATTTTTTTTTTTTCTTCATTTTTTCTTTCTTTCTTCCTCAAACGCCATTTCTGGGCGAGTTGGTCCATTCCCTTCAGGGCTTCATTGCTCAACTGCCTGTTATCTATTGCTGATTTGTTAGCAGAACAACGACCATGAAATATTGAGACTAAAGTTAACACGCTGTGTCTCAATTTATTTAAAACAAAGTTCATGTTTGCAAACAAATAAAGAGTAAATTGCCAAACAACCTAACTGTTAAAAAGGTGATCATTTAGTATTTAAAAATAGGAATATTAGAAATAGGAAGTTAGAGAAATCTTTTGAACTTAACGAACATTACTGTTAATCCTGTGGATTTGAGACAGAAAGGTTTTCACTTATTAGTATTTTTTATTGCAGGTTAGATTCATTTTCTGGGAAAGAGCAGCGGATTAGTACATGCACAGAGAAGACACACTTTGCTTAGTTTTACAAGTACAACAAAGTCAAGGGGTCAATTTGATGCTCATCTGCATAAGAAACATAAGAAATCTAAATTTAAAAATTACTGTACTACTGCAATGATAAACTTTTGAACAGCTAAGACCGAACTCATTGATTCGTATTAATTGTACATTTAATAGCACGTTTAAAAAAAAAAAAATGCCACATAAAAGGTTGACGTAACAGTGCAAGATTTTACATTTTAACAGCTAATGTTTAGGTCAGTTTGGTCAGGCTGGGCTTCAACTATTCATTGCTGACTTTTGTGAAACTGCAGGAAACGTGGCTTTGAAACACTGAATTAACAAACAAGAACCCCGAGGGCATGAAGCATCCTGACGGAAGATAGCAGTGTTGCGGTTTCTCACCTGCCCATTTCCCCAGTTTGCTGGGTGACACGAGGCGCCCGTTGCCCAGGACCCACACCTTGATCCCTGATAGCAGCCGGTACACAAGGCACACAGACGCCCAGGTTGCGGTCAGAGCGCCGAGCCAGAACAGCGCAGTCTCCAGCGCCCGCAGAGCCACTTCTCCGCTGGACGACATCTTCGTGCAATATAAACGCCTGAACTTAAAACCCAACGATGAATGTAATAAGAGGGACTCAAAGTGCAAACGGGTGTGTCAAAATCACTTCCGTGTTGGAAGACTTCCGCGTAAGCGCTTGGCTGCTTCTGATTGGCTGGTTTCTTCTTCGTGTACCAAATGAAGCTCCAATTATAACAAATCGTGCATTGCTACTACCTATTGTAGTACTCCAACAGTACACCCTCTCGTCAGTCCGGTATTTTCTAATGTTGGACAATTTATACTTTAATCCTTTTCTTATCGTCAGCCTTTCTATGTAATACTCCTAACTGTGTTTTACTCATGATAAACAAACAATGCAGCCTTTCGCAGGCATCCAGCTAGACCTATGGAAGGTTTTACAGTTAGGTTCATTTATATAAAATCAAGCAAGATTTAAAACGTATTTATTCCTTGATTTCAAATGACAAAATTAGGCATTTTCGTCACTTTTAATCATTAAATATCGGCTCCGCATTGTTAATTAGCAATTACATCTCCCATTTGCCGTCTTTTTGCTTTTACCTTCAGCAGTCACACAACTGAATAACGTTTTATATTTTTGTATACCCTGAACAATGCATTCTGCATTCTCAAACGCACCACTGTTTGTCTTTGTTTTCTTACAGCTGTGCATACAATACTTGATTAATTTTATTCTGATTATAAATCGTTCTGCTACCCAGATTTGCCGTTGCAAGATGTTGGGGTAAAAAAAGATCTCTCTTGATAATATGAAATATTTAATGAAGATTTTCATAATTGTCCTTGAAGTCTCCAGACACCAGTTATTCCACCATGAAACTACATCCCAAGTTTTACTATCTGTCACTGTGTATGGATCATAAGGTGTTTATATTAAGTCCCCATTGCCAAATCTGCAGGCTGTGTTTACAAGCTGTGTTTATTTTCTCAAATATCAAGTATTTACATTAAAGTCAGTGATTCACGTTTTCTTATATTCTTTTTTTATGATTTTCTTAAGAGAAATATAGTTTCCATCTGCTACATCTGCTGCTAGTTTACACACAGGTGGATTGTTGTTATTGTTGTTGTCTCATTGATCAGAAAGAGCTGGGCATTTTTCAAATGTGTTTTCTGTTTATACATTTAATGTAAATTAAATTGAAGTTTGACTTCAAATATCTTATTTGAGTGCTAATTTTGAAAATCTAATATTAATTTGCAGCTGATCATGATTGCATGACTCTGTATGTATATGTCGAAAAAATAAAATAAAAATTAAAGATAAATAAATTCTCTCACCCTAAAATTCACCGTCATCCCATTTTACATCCCAAGTGTGTGTTAGTGCATTTTACACTTGTTCAGAACAACACAAAACAATTGCAACCACTGCAACACCAAATGTTTAATTGGCTTTATAGAAATGCTGTGTGTCTTAAAATGAGGAATTGACATTAACGCAACAAAAACGAGGTAAATACGTCATATTTACCTGAATAATTGTGCAAGAATTGTTTTATTTGAACAAATGAAAGGTTCAAACTGCAGGAACGTCTTTAAATACTTCTACAGAGAAGTTCAATTCATCAGATTTTGTGTTTTAAGTGTTAATTAAAAGAAGAAAAAAAAAAAAAGAGACCTGAGAGAGGTTGAACCTCAAACGTGCCTGTTTACACATTTCCTCTTAATTTCCTTTTACTTAATAGAAGAAGTCCAACGTGCCACACGGACACATGTGACACAGGGAGTGCACAATACAGCCAAGTGGAGCAGACAGCAGTGGTCCATAATGTGAGAGGGAGCGTTACATAAGAGCATTGCATCTAAAAATAGAAACGTGGCAATGGTAAACAGGAGTCTAAAACGTTGTGGCTCTAAGCTTTCAAAGGAGCCTGAATGAAATTTAGATTAAAGGGGCCACCTCGGACCTAAATGGACCAGCTGCTGCTCGTGACCACGAGAGGCTGCAGGCAAGTAGCACTAATGTCCACGGTGAGTGTGACTTAAAAACTGGCTTGTGTGTGTTAAGACATGTGCATTAAAAGTGTATGGATTCCTTGCTGTGACGCAACCTGGGGCACCACGCAGCCAGAGAACTCGGCACCACATGTTGATGATGGACAGCTCCTCATTATGATGTCATTGTTCATGAAGTGATGATTTACAATTGCACCTAATGAAGACAACAACGCATACACACATTTGCTGTATAGTGCATTTATCATGACAAAGAAGACACCAAACCTTTACTTTGTGGACTTCGTGACGGAACACACACTTTATTTCTGTCTTCAATCCCAGCGCACCACATCACCCTTAAAGGCTTTTATTTATGTTTGTTTCCATTTGTTGCTCGACAGCCCAAAGGTACACATTATTAAAAAAAAAAAAAACATAGTTAAAAAATGCTGTGGTTTTATTTACTAAAACTAATAGTGAATAATAATATGGATGTGCAATATATATGATTTCACGGCTTTTATCATAAAGCTGTGAAATGAATCATTAAAAACATCTGGATGAACACACACACACACACACACACACACACACACAGTTAACAGCATACAATTAAAACAGAAACCCATTCACGATCACAGAAAATACACATCCGGTCATTCTTGTTTTCATTTGTTTTAATCAAGTTCTTCATAGAGTCCGTACACACTGTGAGACCTTTGAAAGGGGGCGGGAGAAAAAGAGAAAAGACATGAGCAGAATCTATGGTTTAATTTCAACAATTTAAGGAGAAGAGAAGACACACGTGAGGAAAGGAAACTGAAGTGCAAAACAAAAGGTAAGACACACGTAAATTCAGGAACCCTTAAAAGCACAAACTGACTCCATGTACACAACTTGCTCCCTGCGTCTCCCCTTGTCATCGTCTGTCGTTAAACTGAGAAAAAGAGCAGGAATCAATTATTCAGGGGGAGACGGGGAGCTGGGCTTAATGGCACATTGCACATTTTCAGTACATTTACTTTTGGATCCTCGACTGTTGTTTGTGCGTCTGACCGATTCAGCTGACGACTGAAAATGTCCTTGACCCACACACACACACACACACACACACACACACACACACACACACACACACACACACACACATTCCTGACGCTACACACACACACACACACTGTCTGTTGCAGATGTTTATTTCATCTGTGTGCACGTCTGAAAAGTGCAAAGCGTTCATTCGCTCTCGTTCAAAAATGCACCAATTCCTATAAATGTGATGACAAATATTAGAATCATGCAACAAATAAGCACAAAAGTTCACAGCGAGACTTTAAAATGTGAATGTGAACAGAAACATACACACCCACACACTAATCTAAACTCTTTACGCTCCTATAGAAATTTGGAATTCTGTCGATTTCTAAAAATTATGACTGTTGCATGACTCTTTAACTTGATTTTTTTCTCTCGGTATCTCTTTCCGCCATGTTATCGTCACCAGCCTCACACCTCAGATACCATGACAAGTGTCCTTCTTCTGACCAGCACGTGTTATTCTGACTCTGGAGTGCAATTGTTTCGACTTCTTTAAGGAGCTAAAGCAATATAAAGGGGAGGAAAAGGAAGGAAGAAGATGCCCTGGAGGGGTAAACTGCAGGGAGAAGAAGGCTTAAACACTCTCTCAGTGTCCAGAAGCAGGAGCTTCCTCCTTCGTGAGCTGCAGCGCTGCTTGATCGGAGCTGAGGGGGGGTTTATTCTTCGCTCGTGGGCGTGCGTGAGACACCCAGGACCCAGAGGGGTACAACCAGGTCCCTAAATGAGCGCTTGTAATATCTCCCAGGACAGAGTTAAAGAAGTCAGTCATTCACACCAGAAACAGGAGAAACTTAAATGATCACTCTGAGGATAAGAAGAAGAACGAGAAGTTTTTAAGGACTTTGGGACCGGAATGTTATTCATGTTTCGGAGTCGACACAACATTTTGTCACTTCACATTCTGCTCGTTTTACTGTTAAATCCCTTCTGTGGCTGCTACACATCGCACATAGCACTCACACGTGCTATAGCGTTCTACAATACGTGGACGTTCTCTTATGCTGCACGTGGAATTTCATGCGATTCGTTGCTGTTGAGCAGGTCGGCTGCAGCTTATTCATTCTCCAAAAACAAGAAGAAAATGAGACAGTTTAGTTAAAACAAGTTTTCATTCAGGTGTTGTGTGCTGACGGTAAATTGCGAGGAAGAAGAATGAAAAGGAGAGGGAAGAAGAGGAGTTTAGACACGACAAAATGCCCAAAATGTGCTTACTGTGTGGATGATATGAGAAAAAATGAAAATAATAGAAACTAATTGTTTACTTCTCTTGTGGCACTCAGTCTGTGGACCTGCTGACCTGGCTGTGCTTCGGTCACCGCTGCTCGTGTGTGTGTGTGTGTGTGAGTGTGTGAGTGTGTGAGTGTGTGTGTCTGTGACGTAGACAACCTGTGAGTACAGAAGACATAAACAACAGCAAAACAAAAAATGAAAAATAACATGAGAAACACATATAGACAAAATAAATAAATACACACGTATACATAGATATTTCATAGGAAAATATGTCAAATACAAATCAGAGGAAAATTCAAACACTGTGAGTAAGGAGAATAAATTCTGTATTTTCTGACTTGTGTCTTGATGATTCACAAAAATACGAGCAGGAAATAGAGAAGATGTGCGTTTGGAGAAAAGTCAAACTACAATAAAATACAAAAATGACTTCTTTTTTTTTTTCTTTCTCACTGATTTCTGGTACATTTTTACGTGACAGCAGAAACCTCAAACCCCAGAAAACGAGATTTAAGTCAACATCGACACATGTTGGCGAAATGATTTCAGTAAATGTTTTAATGGCTCAGTCGTGAAAATCGAGATTCCTCTTCTCCTCTTTCCTCTCCCCTCCTGACAGCTGCCTGTCCGAGCATCCAGATGTGGAGTCAGCAGAAATTCACGAATCACAACAACAGCTTCCATCAAGCACATCTGCTGCTTCACTTGAACACAAAGACAGTATAAATATCCTATTAAAAATATATATATATCAGAACGTATTACACCGCACTCGTTGAAAAAAAGGGAAC
>KV751315.1:17863267-17902398 GCA_001698575.1 Mola mola | reverse complement strand
TAATAGTGACGCTTTGGAAAACTGCGCGCCCGGATGGAAACCGAATCGTGGAAGGGTGTGGAATGTGTGCTTTTATTCATGTCTGACTCGTTTTCTTCTTCTTCTTCTTCTTTTTTAAACACCTGAACGCACGGTGGCCTCCCTGCACGTGCGCGCGCGCGCACACACACACACACACACACACACACCCTATCAAATCATGAAACGCAAACACAAGCCCGTGATTCTGCAGCCCGCACATGACATTATATTTCAGAGGCCTTGTTGCGCATTCAACCCCCCTAAAACAAACGGCAGAATAAATAGACTTCCTGCTCCTGGGGGGTTGCGCCAGTCACCATTGACGTCAGGTGGAGAATCTCCCACTTTGAATGTGGAAGCAGGACCCTCCGTTGCCTATTCTGTGGCTCTCAAAGCAGCGCAGGTCCAATGAAAGAGCCGCTGGAAGCGCACAGGGGCAGAGGATAGGCTGGAGACGGCGCAGCGCCCTCCTCCTCCAAACTGGAAAGGGCCATTGTTTGCTGGCTACAGTCAAACCCCCCTTTTCGTGTCACTGGGAGCAAAGGAGGAGCTCTGCCACACACACACACACACACACACACACTCAAAACCAAACGGTGCGAGCTGCACTGGCCATCATGGAAAGCAAACGCTCCATGAAGGTGTCATCCCAATCCATGAATGAGGCCTGCGGAGGGTCGTTCAAATGGTCCCCAGGTTGGGTTTACCCTCCAGGAGACCCGCGTGTGGCCCCTCGGTGTGATGATGCAGAGCCACATCCACACACACACACACACACGCACACACACAAAGGGTGGAGGTCTCATTACAGGCTGCCGCGGTCTCAATCCCGCAGAGTCCCCCTGCACAGGGCAGAATGCTGAAACGCGTAGTAACGGAGCGGCGCTTGGCCGACCGATGATGCTATTTTTAACTCCCATACTCAACATGCCTGCCGCTGCGGGTTTCTCTGCTCAGAGTAGCCGACTACTGTACGAGAGGCTCGACACGAGCACAGGGCAGCTTCCAGGAGGAACCGCAGACCAGACAAATGATCCCTCATCTTCTTTGTCAGTGTGCCTCCTTCCTCGCGAATTAGACAGATTCTGCCTTTTAAAGCTGCAACCTGTAGATCTTTTCTTTTTTTTTTTTTAAACATTCGCTGCACATGAGATTAAACCCGTTTTGATGCTTGAGATGTATTTTTTTTATTTGTAGTCCTATTCTATCTGGATGGCGTGTTATATTTATTCATTTTTTTAAAAAAACACATTCAAATTTCTCTTTAAAATGAACAATCAGACAGACATCACCGACCGCATCACACACAGAATACACAGCAGTGGGATCTTTGCCGTGTGCTGTGTGTGACACACACTTTAAAGGTAAGATGGTTGGAATCAACGAAGAAACCGAATGCTTATTTCTTAGCAATCATTCATATCTTTTTTCCCTCTCTGGAATCACACAAGACATCCACAGAAGGTTTTACTGACTTCGACCAGATATTAGATATCTGAGTATGTTCTCACATTTGACACTGTTGTTGGTGAAATGTTGCCAGCTGATCGCAGGAAGCTCGTTTTCCTTTGAAAGTTAACCTTTATTCATACAAATGGATCGTCCGTCAAAGGGTCACTTATTGGTACGGTGACTCACATTGCACATCAGGACACATTTGACTAAACGTAGTTCTGTTGTATGTAACTGTGCCCTTCCACTCAGACGTAAATATTCTGCTTTTGTCAGTTTAAAGCCTTTTTCTAACAGATTTGGTCACCAGTCATTTTGCAGATGCCCTTTGTTGTCCATTCTTGACCATTAGTCTCTTTAAAGTGGTCATTTTGAATTCAAAAGGTTCTTCACGGGTTGAGAACTTCTCCTACTTCTGAAACACCTTCAAAGTCCTCCTTGGATTACTGAGGTACAAAAATGCAACGTCCCGAAGCTGAAAACGGAGCTTTATCGGGAGCTCTTGTCAGACATAAAGGGATGGCGAGACTAAAAACATTGATGACGGTAAAGCTTGCGTGCTGTTAATTAAACTAGCCAACCGTCAGTTCAGATGAGCTCTCCCTGAAACACATGTTTACATCTGCAACATGCAACATGCAACGTGCACACTGGCCACAAACAGATGATAAGATATGATACCATATATCCATTTTTATTGTCCCTTTAAAGACATTTGTTTGCATACATCGCAGTCAACAGTACATGTCAAATTAAAAAGCTACATATACAGTAGAACTAAAGAGCTGGGTTGGAATTAAAAGATATATAATTTACAAAAAACATCCAAAACACTGTGAGGGATCATTTTCCGCAGAACAAATCCTTTTATCTCATACTTTAAGCACATTTTGCTCAAAATACTTAAACACCTTTCCTTTAGTAAGGTATTGAATGTGTTCGAGTTCTTCCAGTGTGGTTTTGATACTTTTACCAAAGCCAAATCTCTACCATGTTTCTTCCAGCACTGCAGATATGATATGTCCGGGACACACACACACACGCACACTCTCTCTTTTGCTCCCTGTGAGGTGCACATACAACTTCTAAGAGCTGATGTTTGGTTTCATGCAATGATTGTAGCAGCGAATGAGGAGCCACCATGGCAGATTTCAGCAGTTGCTGAAGTTACAGACGTAGGCTATCTTACCACTGTTGCACACAACTGATATTGGAGGTGTGAGGGTCCAAAGAAACATCTGGAGACTCCTAAAAGTCAATTACTTTGAGTGCAAAACCGGACATGTGGTCTGAAACACCGTGACACAGAGAGAAGAAACGTAAGACTGGAGTACTGTTCCTGAGGTGTGGACTGACCTCTTTCGTGATGTCTGTTCATACAGTCACTTTATGTGCAATTCCACCTCTGCTTCTGCATTTACTTATGTCAACTTCTGATTTATTCATCTGAAGTGTCAAACATTTATACGAACTGGAATAATTCCTACTATCGCTTTGTTTCTACTTTGTAAAAAGAGAACATTTTGCTTACAGGCCGGTTCACGACAGGCATGTTGGATCCCGAAAACTGTCCCTCCACCAGCTCCTCTCAATCCCACCGGCAGCACGGAGAAGTTGGAACGCTGACTTGCCCACAAATCGTTCCGCTGGGTGGACGGTGGCGGTCCAGCCAGTCTCTGCTTGCACTCTGCTTGAACTCTGCCGCCAGCTCTGACTACTTCCTCGCCTCAGCAGAACTCCAGAGACTCTAAAGTCGAAGCTGTCCTAGAAGCATATGATCGCCAGACATCTATTCAATACGTTTAATGCTGTTTTTCCCCCCTCATGAGGTACTTTTGGTCAGTATGTTCAGTACTACGGCGTACTTTGGAGCTGTCCGTGGTACCGACAGTGAAGCAGGAGTGAGCTGGAGAGGGAGACACGTTGCAGAGACTCTCTGTGGTATTACTATAAGCAAAAGACAGAAAAATAAAACATTGATGGGCCGCTGAACCAGGCTGGGTGACATGCAGGTAAATGGCCACAGGGAGGAAGGTTAAAGGCAGTGGAAAAGAGTCAGTGCATATTTAGTTCACTTAAGTATTCAACATGCAGTCATGTGGATACAGTAAATCACAATGGATTTTCTAAGAATGTATGGTGAAATAGTGCTGTTATTGGATGCATTCTTGCCATAAAACAAAGACTAAATGGTGGAGAAAGTTGATTTTTGTTCACCATTATATCCTCAGGTTTCTTCAACATCAGACGCAAAGGTTCAGCTCCGAACTGACCAAGCACTGTAAACATTTACGTGAATTCATGCAGACATAACAAATGTCCTCATGAAAAATAAAAACTTCAAAATACACACTCAGTTTGATTACGTCGGCTATTACGTCTTTTTTTGGTTGTTTTATCCCTGGTTATTTTTAGTATCGGTTGCTTGGTCGGGACACACTATTTGTGCTGATTAAACCCCAAAATAAAATGTGATTTTGATCGATGATGCACCGCATCCTCACATGCGACAGCAACAGAGGAGCAACAGTCCAACATCAGGATGAAAACCACGACAGCATGTGCTGAAAACTCCAGCCACTCTCCTGCCTCTTTCAAATAGCCGCCTCCTTTCATGTCCGTGCAGGAAATTCACTATTATTACGTAATATCATGCAGCAGCATCCATTCACTGTTACTATATTCAGCAGTGGGGAGCCAAATATAACTACGCACTGTGAGACGCAGTAACAAATTCCAACGTGGACGGGCATCAAAAGTTTAGCATCAGAACAGATCAGATCCTCTGACAAACTTGTCTCTTTTTTTCCTGCAGCTTGTTGAAAGTTGCTAAAGGAAAAACAATGCAGGTGTATATCCGTTAAAACACATGCCACTCATAAGTACATGATAGTAATACACACTTCTACATTACTGCAATATCAACGTACACAAATTCTTGTATTGGGTAGTTCAGCATCAGCAGTGAAGTACATGGATTTAGTTCAAATTAAATGTGAGTACATTAAAAAATACATCTGCATTAAATAAAGTGTTAAAATCACGTTAAGTCAAGTCCCTATCGCAATAAAATTGGCTGCCTCAACTGCAGCAGACCTAACAAAGGACTCTCATTGAGTATACTATCACTGTGAAAATACTCAATGGGTACAGAGCATCACACACACACACACACCCATTCAATGCAGTGTCTCTGTGGTGTGCCAACTCACATGCCTATTACATAACAGGGCTCCTACTCCCAGGCCGAACGCCCCTGACGAATCCATGCACGCTTTGCTGCACACGAGCTATTTATACTCTGCACCCTAGACGGGGTCGGTCAAAAAATACCGCTCCCGTCAATTATTCATTGAGAAACATTCCAAAATAGTGAGGGGAATGGGTTCAGGCTGCAAGGGAATAGAACGGGAAACTAACGATAAATAATGTTCTTTAGCCACGAAGTGCTGGTACCTGACGTGAAGGGAAGGGGCAGGGAACGGGCAGCTGCAGATTTCCCCCTCTCATGTGCTGTGCATACACTTCAGCTCCTCCGCAACCATCTTGTTCCTTTACAGGATTCTAAAAATAGCACGCAGCTCTGTGCTTGTGCCATTTTTAGTTCTTGTAATTTAAAGGGAAAAAAAAGAGTCGGCAGGGTGGGGGTGTGTGTGTGTGTGTGTGTGTGTGTGTGTGTGTGTGCGTGTGCTGCTGCTTCATAAGGATACTATGTGCATGTGCATGTGCATCTTTTGTGTGAATGGACACACTGTTCCACCTTTGTTCCGAGATGCTCGATGCTGCAAGGGAATAGAACGGGAAACTAACGATAAATAATGTTCTTTAGCCACGAAGTGCTGGTACCTGACGTGAAGGGAAGGGGCAGGGAACGGGCAGCTGCAGATTTCCCCCTCTCATGTGCTGTGCATACACTTCAGCTCCTCCGCAACCATCTTGTTCCTTTACAGGATTCTAAAAATAGCACGCAGCTCTGTGCTTGTGCCATTTTTAGTTCTTGTAATTTAAAGGGAAAAAAAAGAGTCGGCAGGGTGGGGGTGTGTGTGTGTGTGTGTGTGTGTGTGTGTGTGTGCGTGTGCTGCTGCTTCATAAGGATACTATGTGCATGTGCATGTGCATCTTTTGTGTGAATGGACACACTGTTCCACCTTTGTTCCGAGATGCTCGATGCTGCATCGGTGACGGACAAAACTACAAAACATCACGTTTGTTTCAGACTAACGGATTACTAATAGCTGACTTCTGCATGTACTTCTACATAGAATGTGTAGTAATAGGATGGACATTATGCAATTATAGTCGACTGCTTGAATTGGTCCTTATAGGGATGCAGCTGAAGATTATTTTCATTTTGAAATTTCTGATTAATCCTTTGATGTATAAAACGTGGAAAATGTTTTTCTTCTGCCTCTTTTGTCAAACAAACGGTTCAAAGCTCAAAGATTCTTCAAGAGAAATGATAAAGAAAAGCACCAATTTTAACATTCTTATTACAGAACCGATTTAAGCAATTAATCGCTCCGATAATATCCTTTAATGTTGACTAATCGATTGATTTATCGTTGCAGTGGAACCTATTGAAACTGAAGGTGGAAGGCAACGGATATGAATTGGTGAGTTTTATAAATCTCCTCCAGGTAAGAAAATTAACAGAAAGAAAAAAAAGAAATGTGTCTATGATTGAATTGCTGCCATTTAAGTACTTTTTTGTCCCTGTGTAACTGGTGACTTAGTTCCCCCGGCAACAATTAAATATTTTGAGCCTGAGGAAGGTTTATTCAAACCTCTGACACCTACCAGAAATATCAGAATGTATTTCTACTGATCTGTTGAGAGTTGAAGTAGATTGCTTTGGTTATTTGACAACTTAAAATAAAAAATCTTTGCGTTTCCCATATAAAGTGTAGATTATATGATGATGATTCTGATATGAAAAAAAATCAATGATCTTATGTTGTGCAAGGCACAAAACCCATTCATTAAATAAAGTCTTGACCTTTTTGATTGATGTATCTTGATAATTAACATTAGCAAGTCTGAATGCAAACATTTCTAAAGATGCTCGTTAAATCTCTGAATCAATCTATAAAAGTTGTTAGCAACTGAAAGGGGACAAATGTCATGTAACAGCTATGACAACCCTTTTTTAAAAAGGTTACATTACTTAATAATGGACATGAAGATGTGCAATGTGACACATCCGGTTATGATGAAATAAATTATATTTGAATGTTTAGTTTAATATTGAACAATAGCTATCTTATGGAGTATTTCTATGATGTGAAGTCGTGATGAAGGAGTCCTGTTAGTCAGTTTCCATTTCAGATGTGTGTGTTGGTGGTAGATCCACTCCGAAATAGGTTTTTGTGGACGTTAAACAATGTTGGGACTAGATCACGAGCATGCAGAAAATGGTGACACAGTGCCACCATGAGGCCAATTTTAAAATCAAGTACAAAAAAAAGCCAAGTCTTATACAGTACATGGCAGCAATTTCCAGGGGGTTGCAAGGATTCAATAATTCAAGCTTAGGAGTCACTTTTCCTCCCAAATAAAGAATTGACACAGAGAAATTATTTGATGAAATCCACACACTGCCTTTAATACTTTACATCTAATACAGATTCCACATTCAAGGTATCTCTGTTTTTTTTTGTTTTTTTTTTTAAAAGATGGTCAAAGGCAAATCCCTTTTCTGCTTCATGATTTCCACAAGCAAATGAAAATAGTAAAATTCTGTTTCCCTCTTTGTATTTAAATTACCTTGGAGCCAACATTTTGAAGGCCCCATATAAACAGGAATGATACAGAAAGAAGTGCAGAGAGAAAAGTGCTCAGAATTCCCAGCTATTGTATAAAGCAGAAGAAGTGAGGGTATGCAGTACTCAATGTGAGCTCCTTTAACCTCTAAGCCTCAGCAAAAGATTAAATACTGTATAAAATTGTTTTTATCGGACGTTTCCGATTGAGTCGCAGTAAAACATGGCGCCATCTGCAGGCTGTGAGTTGTTACTGTCCTTGAGAACCTCCTATATGATGATGATGCTATTCCTCCCAGTAGCAAAGACTGAAATCAAATTATTTCAGAGAAATTAAGTGGAACTTGAGAATCTTAATTAAATTAACGCCCCACCCCCGCTATTCTTGCAAGTCCAGCAATTCTATTAAAAACAGTTTTAGAACTTCCCAAGAGTTTCTGCATTCGACAGTTAAGTTGTTGGGCAAATTATCTACAGTTGTACTTAAATCTTTCAAAACACAACACTTTGAAAAGCTCAATCTCAAAAAGAACGAGGTGCCTCATCTTTAATATCAGGTTTCTTGCACTATTCAGATGCGTGTCTGTCTGTGACTATCTGGTACGTGCATGTTTGCAGGATACTCCTGGGATCAAGCTGGTTCAGTGGTTCAGGGCTGACGGCGGTCCCTCTTGGTGAGCAGGTAACACTGAATGGTTCTTAGTCGATCTTTGGCAGGCGCAAACTCTGGCTGCAGCTTTAAAGTAGACTCGTACCAGTGCATAGCCTTCTCAAACTCCTCCTGTTGTCAAGGAACACAGAAAGCACGTCACTGCAAGGACACGGCCTGCATCAGTGTTTGACAGATGTCTTTACAGTCTGTTACAGCACCGGTTAAACTTAAGGAGCAAATCAGTTTATTGGCACATACACAATCATCCACAGTAGAATGTATAGTGAAACACAGTGACTGTGTTTGGGGAGAATCAAGCAAAAACAGGCATTTCTGTATCTTACCATTGTTATATAGACGTTGGCGAGGGTAAAGTGGTTCACGACAAAGTGCGGTGCAATTTCTACTGCCATGCGGGCAACTGTAAGAGCGTCTTCCCATAACCGGGCGTTCTGGAAGATGTTGGCCAGGCTGATGAGGGGCACATCCTGGTTCACATGGAAAAAAAATATTGATGATTGCTGAGGTTTTCCATTATCTAAAACAATTCTGCATTCAAACAGAAGTACTGCGTGGATCAGCTGTTGATGTCCAACTTGCCTTCATGTGATGGGGGGCATAGTTCAGGGCCTGACGCAGGCAGTCGATGGCTCTTTTGCCTTGACCTTTCACCCTCCAATAAAGAGCAGCCATGCTGGATAATACCCATGACGTTTGATTCTATTGTTTCAGAGATTAGGATAGATTAGATACATGTGAAGCCAAAGAGCCTGACCTCCCTCTGGTGGACAGTGTAGGTTATAAAGGCATTCCTTCCAATGATATCGGAGAGAATGTAGGACACACAAAACAAAAAACACACATGAATACATTTTTTTCTTTCATTTTAGGTACGTCTGTTCACACTAATGTATATTTAATGTGTAATTTTTTTTCAGATCAGTTTGATTTTATTTAGCCATTGACTCTACAGAAAGTGTGAAACTTCATGACTGACAGCTGAATAGTGCTGTCAGTCTTAATCTATGATCCAATTAAAATTGAATTCCTTATTTTTTGTAATATGAATGAATTGTATTCAATTTTTTATGCTCAATTTTCCTTAATAATATTTACTATGTATGTCCATAAATACTTCACATTAGCCGATGCCTTTGTCAGCATGTGATTGTTGCAAATTTTGTCTAATGGAGGATGTTGTAAATAAAGAAAAAAAAACACAAATAACACAGCGATGCAGGTAGCCAGTATTCAGCATAGTAAGGGCGTCTGATCATTACTGAGCAAACTCCAAACTCTAAACAAGATCACCAGTGCAGGACAGTAATGCTATTATCTGCAAAAATGGCCTCATTTTTGCAGTTTAGATGGTGAGATTACAGGCAGAAGGAAACTTGGATCTACTCATAGACAAAAGGGCCGTGAATGTGACAGTGCAGGATGTAAAAATTAATGTCATCATCCTTGACTGAAATCTAACAATAGCTTGTCTAAGGAGCTCGCTTTGAGTAGATGCAGGTTTCTATCTGGGCTGATAAAGAACGACAATAGTTCCTACATTAAACTTCTCACAACTAAACCCTACGGATTAGAAATATCTGGATCTTGAGTTCTGGAAAGGGACACTGCCTAACCCTGCAAAGGACCAAGTAAGCAAATTAAAATCAAGCGAAAGGCATTTTACACACGATAGCTCCAAAACTCCGCACCTGACTTTGGACTAAACTGTCCCTCTAACTTGAAGGATGTGAGGACCCTTACCTTCTCCAGAACTTTAGCGATGCGTGTCCCCACCTGTTCAAAGGACTGCGGAGAGAACTTATCTTTGCCGAGGTTCTGCAGGACCTGGGGACCAGGACAAGAACAGACACACATTGTTAGCTAAGTGCCAGTGCTACACCGATTACTCAATAATTCTTATATTATGTAAGAATGGGTCGCCTGTAATTTTGCAACATAATAAAAAAATGCCTTACACATACAACTATAAGACATACCTCGGATTCTGCTAATAATTGTGATTTTTTCAGCTTTATGGTAAAAAAACCCCCAAAACTTACATATAGCACCTTTAGCTTTGCTTCTTTTCTGACCAATAATGAACCTGTCTTGTGTCCTGATGGTAATAAGCTTTAGCATCCTAGGATATAGGAAGGTAAGTGTATCTTGTGATCCATGGTTTCTGCCTACCTCACGCAGCTGACTCTCTCCAGTGTAGTGGATGGCAGCACGATTGGCCACCCCAGCCAGGTGGTCGAGGGTGTGCATACTAGCAGCTAGGTTGGCATTGCATAAAGGTTCGGCAGCGGGCTCCTGCAGTGGAGTGGCAAAATCTATGTGCTCTGTGATACTAAAAAGAGACAGCAAAAGAAAATACACAATTACACATAGAAAACTATGAGATTTTAATCACTGTATTTTTATCGTCGATATGTTATAGTGCAGGACATTAATAAGACAGTAATGTGTTTTTTCCTTCTGCATCTAATAAAAGAAATACAATTTCTTAAAGGGATTATGTATTTTTACTTTATTAAATTGTTCTTAAAAGTAAAACACATTAGAGCACCCCCTCCCAAAACTATGCAAATGGTCAATGATGCAGCAGCAGCTAGAGATATAATGATAAGAAGATTCTTAATTCTTATAACAGGTTGTAAATGTGTCCATGATCAGACAGTGAGCGTCTTACTCAATATTCTTAGCAGAAACAGCCAACCAGGTACTAGCCACAGTAGTGAGGTCTACCCTTCTTGTCCGTTGGCACTCCTCTGGCCCTGGCCAGCCAAGACTTGTGTAGTCCCTCCAGCGACCTGTCCGATACCACAAAAAAACCCCCAAAAGAAACACATGACATCTCAACCTCAGTGCCTATGTTTGTGTTCATGATAGTGCAATATAAATAAAATGCAGGTGTAAAAGGTACCTGAAGGGCCAGGCGATGGGATAGTTGGACCGCTTATCTCCAAGACAGAGTGACCACCAGGCAGTGACTCCCCGTTTTGGTTGTCGTCAGAGCTTACAACACTATCTGCTCCATCAGACTTCATCTTCCTCACCCGCTTTACTTGGAACGTGATCTGATGAACGACAATAAAAAGGCACTCCATATTTTGTTCAAATAAACGTGCTTGAGTTCAACCCAGATTTCACGTACCCACTCCGCTCCGTCGTCATCCTCACAGTTCCCGAAGCAGGGCCCACCACCAGCACGGGCACCCATTACGCGGTCATTTTTTAACACCCGGATACCTCGCAGATCCCCTCGTTTGCCCCCGACATCCAGCGCTCCCTCAAAAGCCCCCATCAATTCTTCCTTTAGCTGCCACTCGTCCTCACCTTCCACTTCCCTGCCCCCAGATGTGGACATTTTATCTGATCCTGAGGCAGAGGGAGATGACTGTTGCTGTCCAGCTGCCTCACCTGACCCATTGCTGTCCACAATAACCTCTGAGGAGCGGTGGGTTAACGGGTACGAACACAAGAGAAAAGAGAAAAAAATTTGAGAGTTGAACTACAAGAGCTCTTTGAAAAATATAGCTGAAATTTGAAACACTTTTGTGGCTGAATTCTCAATAACATTTTATCAATCAACTGGAAATAATGCTATTCAACCATTACCACATCATACAGTTTGTCCATGGTGCACACTTCTGTGTGGTGCTGTCACATGAGTAACTTTTCAGCTTATTGAGCGACAAAGTAAATGTTCAATTTCAAATCATCGCTTTATTTTTTTACAAATTGGGCAGGCAAACTCATCATATAATCAGTGATTAAGATCAGTAAATACTAGTGCATCAAAACAAAGTAGATTAACATGATTCTTGATATATACTAAAAACATTTCATCTATTCTAAAATGTTTCAGGATTTTTACTAATTTAATCTGAATAATTATGACATACGGTTCAAAAATATTTAAAATGTACAAATATTTAAATATTTCACTGTCACTGTACAAGCCATAATCAACTAAAACACAAAGGGTTGAAAGACTTCACTTTATGTGCAATGAATATAAAATATATGAAAATTGAACTTTGAAATTTTCCATGATATTCCACTTTTTATGAGGTGGACTACCATAATATTATAATACTATAAATGTGGAAAGATTTTTGTCTGACTATTCACAATGCCACTGAAAAGGCATGAAAACACATACTTACTCTCAAAGAGCAAAGAGTCCTCAATGGCAGAAACGGGCGGTGCATCCTGCTTCTCTTCACTGCCCTCCCATTCCTCCAGTTGTATACCAAATTCCTCCTCAGCCATGCAAGCAGAACCCTCTGGATCAACACAAGTAAAGTTGAGGTACACATGTATCCGTCATCAAATTAATTAAGCATTGCTTAAAAAAGAAAATTAAAAAGCTTTCAGCATATTCAAATACTGCTTTTCAGCAATGGACATTTTGCCAAGCAGCAAAAATGTTATAAAACTTATATTTGGAGGGGTTTTTTCTGACTTTTTTATGTGGAATTACAATGTGCAGTCTTAACACTATGTAGAAAAGTAACTATGTACAGTACTTTGAATTAAAGTAACAACTTATTATATTATTACTCTTCTACTCTCACTGACCAATACACTGATTCAACCCCAAGTCTTATAACAAAAGCATTGGTGCTAGATTTTCCCTAGAAACAATACCCTCTCTAAAAAAAGTGATGCAATGCATTTTAGATTTCAAAGTCATTTTCTTTCCTTTCTTTAGGAATAAGCATATCAGCCTTTTAGCTTCTCTCTCTTTTCTTTGCCAGAGTGAAATGAGACGTTGAGTGTAGTCAGCAAAGCTATGTTTTTTTTACATTTAGAAACTCTTGCTGGAGCCAGGAGGATATTAGTTCAGTGTGCTACGTTATTTGATGTCACTATCTTACATAGAGGTTATGAGGAGAGCCATGAAAACAATAGTGGTGTAATGGACACAATGTGTGGCTAGTTCACAAAAGCCACGATGCCTTTTGTTTTCTTACTGCAACTTTTGATTCTGTAGGACTTTGTTTCATCCTCGACATAGTTTTCCCAGTGAACAAATGTTGGTTCAATAAGGTGGTTAGTTTATGAGTCTGTTAAGGTAGTAAAGAAGACAACACCGAACACTGCATTGGATTATACCTCCTAATACAGCAGTATTGCAAGGTGGCTCATATTGTTGCAGCCCTATATCTTCCTCTTCATTGCATTGGAACAGTATGCTTTTCTGTTGTTAGAATTTCAAAACATTTGCAATTATTATAATGCGGGGTTGTAAAGTCACACACATTTCTAAAATGGAGTATATAGCTACTAACCAACCTTCTGAATTAAAAATGTTCTGGCACGACCATTAAAAAGAAAGACCTTAAATTATTGCTGTTATTGTAATAATTTGATGTTGGATTCAGCAATCGGTCATGTGGGGGCAACCGCTGCCGGAATTTAATTTATCATGAGAAAAGTTGTGTATTTCGCTGTTTATTTCAACCTTTGTGACCCAGATTAAAGTGGGCGTATGTTTTATAAGTACTTCAACAACCTCATGTACTCAGCGTGCTTTATAGCAGCGATATTTAGCTTTGCACAGTAAAATATAGACCGCTCTAAATTTGGCATCAGCTATTTTCTGCAGCCTAAATTATTGAGCGGCAAAATTTCTCCACTTCAAAGCACTTTTCTCAACACCCCCACTGATATGAATAAAGAAGAAGGTGCAGTCACACCAGACGCACAAGATACTACTTGTTTCTCACAGCTACTTTTCAGCTTCACTCTTCTCCCTTGCACCTTCAAGGGATAAGGGGGGCACAAACCCTAAATATCAAAACAAAAAGATTTGCCATCTGTAAACCATTCACAGTTTATAAATCTGTTTTGTCGTCACAATCAAATCAAGGAAAGTATTTCTGGTATCTGTTGATTAATCTGCTTTCTATTTTTATGCTACAGCTAAGATTTCAGGAGGTTCACTTAATGAATCATTGTTAAGTGTGGCAAGATAAACCAACAACTTCTTTAGCGTCTCTACATCTCTAAACTTTATCTCAGTTCACAGTTTAGTTGTGTGCAATAACACATTCTGAAAGTGATAAAATTCCACAGAAAAATGCATTGTGATTAAGCGCGGCACATCAATCTTTGTGTTTTATAAACTTACGTGGGCAGGGCTGACGCTGTGAGAGATTGTAAAGAAAGGGGTAAAACTGCAGACAACGCAGCAGAGGCAGGCTGGAACGACACTGGCCACAGCCAGCAAGCGATGAGAAGGAAGAGGGAGAGGAAAGTGCCCTCATCAGGATATGGCGGAACAAGGCCAGAGCACCTGTCACGTTGCCCTGGGCCAAGTCCACGCTAACCAGGCTGAAGAGGGTGTGGGGCTGAGGGAGGGAAAACACATAGGTAGATTACTGATAGGTTGTGTATGTGAAAAATACTACTTAGCTTTAGCAGAACTGTTTCTCATATATTTAAATTTTGCCTACATATGATTATCCTGATTGTCAGTAATCTTATTTCTTGTTTTGTTGCTCTTCCTTAGATTCCATCTATTTTTTCCCCCAAATTAAAAGGTTTATTTCTTGATCTATGATTTTCCTACAGGGACAAAACATCCATGTATTTTTTTTTAAAGCTGCATATATAACAATACTTGTGCAGTTTGTAGCAATTCAGCAAAGTGAATCATCACATAATCACCATTTTTACAACAATTTATCAGCATAAGTTCTGCATATATTCTTCCTGTGGTTTCTGGCTTAGTATACCATCAAGAGACTATACATATACTGATGATTATTGAGTATCTCCTTTTGTAAATTTTAATAAGGTTTCTACTGAAAATTCTTCCCATCAGTTGTAGTCCATCACACACACTGTTAAACTCTTTCCAAGAGACTCTTTTGAACTGAAATGTGAAGAATGTACAGGCCACAAAATGTATATCCGTGTCCTTGAAACCACCGTTGATGATGAATGTGATGTGAATTTACTGTGATAATGACTAAAAGGACTTACACTAATTGAGCAATGTTTTGGCCCAATGTTAATCAACTGGTATTAAGGACAGTATGGTTTGTGCCAATGATTTTGGATAAAGCACACTTTATTACAAACATGTAATTGCTTAAGAGAAATTTACATAACCTTGTCCTGCCCAAAACGAGTTGAGTTCATAAAGCCCTCCAACTCGCAATGTTCATTTAAGTTAATATTACAGTTTTAAAGTTGAAGTTAATTCCTGTTTATATTGTTCTTCCACTCATTGAGATATTCAGAGATATAATTCAAAAGTAAATCTTTGAGTACTGATGCACTGCTGTTGCATACTGCATGTAGTAATGAAATGAATTATAATGAATTGGAGAATTGGAGGGTTTAATAAGCAAACCTGACCAGTTCTGATATACAGTATTGACCAATACAGACACATTTTTCACCATGATCCCTCAAATAAGGTTATCAAATATCAGAGGCAAATGATTTTACAGATTAACAATGAACATTTACCTAACTTAAATGACCAGAAATGACTTAAAAGACAACAGTGCACTGAAACAGTAGCCTTCAATGGAAATTTAATATATATCACCCCATCTGTTTCTGCAACGTGTTCTTTAAAACCATATTTTTTAATACTGGTTGATATTGCTAACCAGCTGATACCAATACCTGTGATAGGCCTAATTCGGCCAAACCGATATAACAGTCTGGCTTTAGAGGGAATATTTTTACACCAACATTCAGATAGTATGTATGAGAAGATTCTGATGATTACACTAGTCTGGTTAAGTTTGTATCAATACTGGCTCACCAGTGTCACTAAATATTGATTGACTTTCTAGAGATGCTTCTTGTGTTAAGGTGTCACGGTCTATGTATGCAACTCTTTGATGACATAAACCGGTTAGGCTACAGCGTGCCTTTACCTCCGACGCATTGATAGCCAACGCTTGGTCCAGCAATGTTTGTGCGATGCTGGTCAAGCCATGGTGTAGCAGCAGGTTAGCAGCATTGTTGAGGGACAAGTGGCGTTGGGAAGGTGGGGCTGAGCTCAGTGCATGGCGCAGGCACTGAAGGGCGCGGCTGCCATTGCCTTTGGCCCGCCAGAATAGAGCAGCCTCATTGTGGACCTGCCAGCGTGGTACACTATCCTATATATCGAAACAAATTTGTTAGCTTGAAAACTGAATGACAACATTGGCTCAAACTGTGGGATGGGACAATTTCATGCAGTTACAGTGATTCTGTAAGAAAAGGGGTGGTGATGCCTTTCTGGCAAGAATGCCCACAAGTTGGATTCCTCCATTATAAGATCAGGCTCCTAAATGAAAATAATGATCTTTGAGTGGAAACAATAAATCAAAGCATAAAAATCCCTGCCATGCAGATTTTATCATGGCTTAACTTTAGTCGCAGATTTATTTATTTGTTTCAGTATGTATTACAATGACACGGGTCATATTGACATCACAGCCATCTGATCCGCTTTACAGTAACCCTGGTGTGTTTTCCCCCAAAATTCGCTTTGTTTCGGCTTGTGTGAAAGCTCAGTCAAACTTTGGTCCGCCTGAAAACATGGGTTTTGGCACTACGGTAGATGAAAAAAACACCTCATACAGACGAAAGCTCTGACTGAAATATGGTTTAGAAGATCATGTATCATAGTTGCTTGTGGCCACTCACAAAAAACAACAAAGTGATTAAACTATTTAGTGAGCAAATTCTGGCGGTGTGATTCTGTCCCACGGCTCATTTGTGTCGTTTCACGCCGGCAGAAGGGACTTACCCTCCTTGTTCTGTCCGATAGATGAGCGGTTGCTTTGACCGTGTTCAGAATGTTTGACCAAGTGCAGTGTTAAAGCTAAGCAAACCAAATGAAAATGCAACATTTTAAGCCAAATCAAGTCCCCCAAACTACTGTAGTGAGTGAAAACAACACTGGACATTCAGTTCAAATGTTATAAAATGTCAAAAAAGTCAAAAACTTATGATATTGGCTAATCAAGCAGTATTTTCTAGGTCTGCAGCGTTTGTTATCATTTTGGCATTTAGAAATCCACAGTTCAGCTTTTGTAAAGTAAAATTAATCAAAATCTGATAATTTGTTTTTAACTAGCTCTACAGTGTCTCACTCCCCATGCAAGTAAAAATGTGTCAATTTGAACTCTGACATCTGGGTAATAAGTTCAGACAGTAATAAATCTTTTATCTCATCTTTGTGTTTCTCATTAGCAAACACAAGAGTACAAAACATTCACAGATTTTTTTTAATTTGAACTACCGCTGACTCTCATGTTAGTCTGATAACGTGACAAATGATGCCGGCGGCAGGTTATATCAGCTGTAACTAATTAATGTTAATTCCATTAGTACATTTGCCAGGTCCAAATAAAAACTGGAGGTTGCTGAGTTTCATGTGCCCTCTGGAAACTGGTGTCTGCACTCTCAGTTTTGAACCCAGGCCATCAATATTTGTAGTATCAGTGTCACATAGCCTGTAAAAAACAAGCCGTGTCAAATTTAGCTGCTACAGCTTTCGTTTCTGTGTGTGAGACATATTTAATCAAAGTCCTTTCAATCTGAATCCGGTGAAAGACAGAAACAGATTTTGCAGGTAATAAAATGTATATCTCTTACTTGTTTCATAGCTTGAGCTATTCTGGAGCCAATCTGCTCCAGTGACCATCCTCCACTGCGAGATTGCAGGATCTGTAATCACACATAGTGATATTAAAGTTTGGATATTGTTCTGCGCAAATCCACAGACAGTGCTCTCAAATGCAAAGAGTAAGTTTAAATTAATTCTGTAAGATTCATTCATTTGTTCCAATCAAATACGCACACACACACACACACACACATTCAGATTTATTAAAAAGCCGACAGATACCTGGAAAGCAAAAGGATCTGGTGACTCCTTTTCTTCCAGAGGCCAGTCTAGAGAGGCAGGCAGGAGGGCTGGATATGGTTGGGGGATGGGACCACAGTTTGGCAAAGCTACTGTCTGAGGAGGACTGCTGCCTTTATAGAGCAGAGCTGCCACTGGGCTGAATATACACAATTAAACATACATGAATGATTAATCGCAACTACGTTTTTGATACATGCAACACGAGCTTTTATTTGCTCTAACTAAGCCTCAACCTTGGCTTTAATGTTCTCTGCAATTATGAATTGAAATCTGCTGACTGTCAAAATTAACCGGAACGTAGCTGCGGTGCTACTATATCACAGCAAAATAACCCCCATCCACAAAATTGGACTGACCTAAGGCCCTGCATTTCAGGTGGAAGGTAGTAGGTTGGCAGCAGGTTGGCGGGAGGAACACTGGGATACTCATGTACACAGTCATTCCTCTGAGGCCACAACATCTTCTGTATTTCCTAAAGCAAAAACACACTTCACATTATCAAAATAAAATTAAAGCTTGCTTCAATCTAAATAGATACATCGACAATTGAAAAAATTACTGGTAATAAAGAAGTGATGAAAAGCTGTGTAGGTTTAAGCTAAAGTTTATTGCGCGTTTAACAAAACACAGCCTATTTGACTTTAAATGTAATGCAACACAAATATTACATAATCCCTAGTGTAGTTGTTCATTCCACAATTAAGACTATGTACAAATGAATATGGCAGACAATTAATCAGTTCCACCAAGATAGGATCTTAAATTGTTAAAATATGAATTGTTTTCAACTGTCCTCAGATACATACTCTGTGCATTGTGCAAGACAAAATGTGATCCAGCAGTTTTTCTGCAGTAGCGTCACTTTGTTCGACACGTCAAGCGTCAGGTCCGAAATCTGATGAGAGTGTGTTAGCATTGCAGATGTATCATTTGTCCTTTTGGTTTTAATTTGATGTCGTGCTTCACTGTCACTGAGTTGACTTTAATTCAAACTTCCAACAACAGTTTTGAAATTAAGAATGTGTTCTTTGTCTTGCCTGTGTATAACCCTGATTGCTACCCCAGAGGGCAGCAGCAGGGTCTTGGTCTCCAGACACAGAAGGCTGGGGCTGGGGGTTGGGTGCCGTCTGGTTTGAGTTGCGTTCAGACACAAGTGCCACGCTGGATGCCACTGACACGTCCTCCCCAAACTATGAATAAAGACAAATAGAAAGAAGTGAGAAACAGTAACTGAGTAATAATAATAATCATCTGAATCCTGTTTGAGAAAAGTGTGGCCTCCTATGTTTTGAAAACTAATTATAATTAACTTTTATGTCACAAAATGTCACTGTAAATAAGGCCCTCATCCATCACTTGCATTGTAATATCTCAAGACTCACCTGGACATAGTGGACATGTTCAAACAGATCGCCACGGTGATAGCGCACTGGCAGGTCAAAGGGGCAGTAGAGGCTGCGCTGCTGCTGTCCCAAGCGACACATCTGGTGGTTCCCTGGAGGACATTATGACACAGAATAAACAGATGCTACATTACCATTTCTATTCATTCTTATTTTTTATTTACATAATCAGGAAACCGACATATGCATGAATAACCACAGTAGAGGAATGTAATACTATATCTTTTCATGCATCTCACATATTTAGCTTGCTTTCTTACGGCTCACTTGAGTTGCATACGATCACGTTTACCTCCACAGCATTTCTGATACTGCTGTCCTAAGAAGCCAATAGTGAAGCTTTAGCTCCCTCAAAATCATCTGTATAACTTGTATAACTGCAGATTATCTTGCCTGAGCATCTCCTTTCATTTCTCTGTCAGAACATCACAGTCAGAACCAGCTGAAGCAATTGCCTATTTGGTGTTTATTCAACAAAACAAATATTTATATTTCAATCTGAATTTTGTCAGTAACAGAACAAAGCCATCAAGTGGCTACAAGACACGGACAGCCCAACAGACACTAAATACAGAGAGATATACTGTCACAGTCTGGATACTAAAGGGGGACACATTAATATACACAATACAAAATATAAAAAGAAAATACAGTCCCCACCTCAGAAACGTTAAGTGTGTTAGTGTTCTCCTAACTATGTGTATGGCATCTTACCAAGCTGGGCTTCCTTGGCCATCTGGGTCTCATGGATAATGTTGCGCAGGATCTGCTCTTCCTGGAGCAGCTTGTATTTGTCCAGCGCCTCCTGTTGGTTAAGGTAGTGGTCATGCTGCTTCTGGTACTCCTTCAGCTCATTTAGTGTTCGCTGCAGGGATCTACAAATATAGCAACATTAAGAGGGTAAATACAGCATAGTGAGCGCAAAGGTGTAGTAGGGAAACAAAGCATGTTTCGTGATAATCTGATAACACCAAGACTCATGTTAAAGCCTTAGTATGTGTAAAAGAAACAAAAACCCACTGCATTTAAGAGCAAAATACTGGACCGGTCAGCTCCAGGTATTTTTTTCTATGTAGACCCAATCTTACTGTTTTGTAGATGAGTTTAAGTGCAAGAGAGATTCCCACATACAGAAAAGTGGTTTGGCTTTAGTGTAATCATTGAAAATGTACGTGACCATATAATACACAATACTGTTTCATTTGATTTATGAACTGAAGAAAGCAGAAAAAAGTTGAACACCTCCTGAGATAGTCTAACCAAGGTTCAAACATGTTGTATGGTAAACTATTTAACTGATATGTGTGTTCTTTTGTTGCAGTCGAATTTTTTTTTTCCCCCCCAAAATGTTTCGCCTTATCATAATGAACATCTTGCCTCTCTGTATTATCTTATTCATAACATGTGGAAACAAAGTTCTTAGATTGCGTTATGGATGAATGCTTGCCCACCTGTGCTGGGCTTCCAGGCGCTGCTCCAGCTTTTGCTGACAGAGCACAGCGTGTTTTCTCCTCAGGGCCTGATCAAAGCCTGGCTGGGCCTGCAGTGCCTGTTCGTAACACAGCACCGAGTGGTTGTATTCCCCAAGCATCTAGTTAGACAATGAAAGGAGAACAGACCATGGACAGAAGAGAGTAAACAGTTCTAAATTAAAAGAAGAAGCGATTGCTGGGATGCTGTTAAACCAAAAGTTAATATCTATGTTAATGGTTGACCAGAAGGCCGACCTGGGGTTTATTATAGATAAATACTCTACTGGAGTGAATCGTTTGACTTACAGCATAAATGTTGCCTAAGGTGTAGTGGCTGATGAACAGGTCCGAGGTAAGGTCCAGGGCTGCGTGAGCAAGAATAGCAGCATCAGATGAGAAATGGGCCCGGTGAAGGATGTTGGCCATGTTGACCAGAGCTACATCCTTCTGCTGCCTGTGAGCACAAAGCAAATGGAGCCAGGGTGAAAATGGGAACACCTGCAAGCAGACTCAAAAAAGAAGCAGTACACTTCTGCAGTGGCTTTCTGACCAGCCTGACAGTACCTTGGGGAGAAATGCAGAGCACGCACCACACATTCCACTGCTTTCTGAGGCTCATTCTTCATTCGCCAGTAAAATGATGCCATGTTGTACAGTACCCAGGATGATGAGTTCTGGAATGCACACAAACACAATGGATCTTGGTCCCCTAACACCTAAGATTCACCTAACAATCTAATACATGATTTATTCAACACGTCTTATTCTTTTCTCCAATATCTGTAAAGAGAACAACCCTGATTTTGGATATCCGTTTTCAGTTTTAGTGAATCAGTTGTACAGGCAGAGCTTACCCTCGTCAAAGCTTGATGAATGCGATGGCCCACCTCATCAACGCTGCGACCCAGCTTATGAGACAATGCGCTGAAAATGGGATCCTCCTTGGAAAGGATTGGGGACGTCAAGTTTGCCCTCTCCTGCACACCCTGGAACACACAGGAGGCAAGAGTCAATTACTAGCCTCTGATCAGTCAAAGCCAAAGGCAACATCTCTAAATTGCACATACCAATCACTTCTCAAATTAGTTAACCAGATAGCAGGGTTAATTAAAAATATCTTGTCTTTTGAAAGTATGCAAACTTGCAAAGTACACTTCTTAAATGTTTTGTCAATTAGATTAGAATAAGCACAATGTGCAGCACCCTATGCACTATATATCTAATAAAACAAATACATTTACATTTGTTGGATATGAATGCAGCCAGATGCAGAGACGTGGACAGTGATTTCTTTTTCTACATGCACAGACTTCATTGCGTGAAGAGTCATAGAATATAAATGAGTTGATGTCTCCCCTACAGGAAAATCTATGCTTAAATATTACCCTTAACGAAACAGACAGTTGCGGCAGTGTTGAAGTTTTCTTATTAGTTTTGGATTATTGGGATGTACTGTATCGATACTAATCTTCCTCCGATTCAGGTTATTGGATTTCATATCACATTAAGCTCTTAGAATCATTACTGGAATAATTACAGTGCGCACCGGCCCATTTCATTTAAAAGGTTGGATGGGGGTCCCTGTCTGTATTCATATCGCTGCAAATTCTTTGTCAGAGAGTGTCAGTCAATAGATTTGAGCTGACATTTAAACAAAGCTGATTACGGTGTTAGGATATAGACCTTTAGGGAAAAAAACACATATAAACACTATAATCAAGCTGTAACAACTGTAACAGTTTCTTTCTCATTAATTCTAATGTTGAATTGAACTGTTATGTTAAGCACATATAGCTAAAGAGATCCAAAATAACAAGTGCAAAAACTGTAGTACTTTACACATGTCGACTTTAACCCCTTCTCAACTACAGACACACTAATTCTAACAATATATTCATTAAGTGATGAAAGAAGCTTAGGTGTAACTCATTATCATGAATCATACCCATCTTGTTCTATTCTACACAAACTATAAGTTGGCCTCTACTCACCCTGAGGTGCTGGAAAGCATGGATACTATAAGGTAGTTCAAACACTTTTGCACAGTCAGGCTTTTCTAGATCTGGGGGCATAGCTGACCGAGAATCCACGTAGTCTTCAGGACTAAAAGAGGGTGAAGAGAAACATCAATACAGATCAGTCATCCAAAGGAATCACTAGACACACTTGTGTCCTATGTAAGATTTTAAAGGTACGCTAGGACTGTATAAAGAATACGTAAGGATGCCATGAATGCTTGCAGTGTGTGTTTAATTTGGATGTGCTCACCTGATATCTTTGCTTTCCAAGGATATATAAGTGCCATCATACAGGTCCAGGTCTCCAAGGGGGACTTTAGCCAGGACACAGTCAGGATCTTCTTTGTAGTGTCTCTGCTCCAGGCCTGTATCTCTGTCCTCATTCTCCTCAATATGAATCTTCTGCGCTACAAGCTGCTTCTGCTCAACCAAAAACAAACAATCCCAGAGCATGAGAAATGGACAGCTGTCAGGGCAAGTAACTCGAAGCAATGGACAAGACAGGATCTATCTTTACTGAAAGTACAAAAAAGTGATCTTGGATCCCACAGAACTGAGATATTGATAGTACAATCAGCACTCAATAAATGAACACATGAAAATGATGATAAAGTGTAGCTGACACACCTCCAGCTTCTTGAGGTAGTTTACACGTGCATCTTGCCTCATGAAGATCACCACGTCATGTGGATGCTTGAGATTCAAAGGTGAGTGAACCTGAGGCAAAAACACTGCGGTAAGGACTGGCTCACTGTAAAGCATAGTCATATCAGTCCCAGCGGCTGCGAAACTGATCGATTTAAGGACATGACAGCACATTCAACCACACCTAGGTGGTGTGAGAAAACCCCTAATCAGCTATTACAGAGCCCAAAAGGCTGTCACAAACATATATATGGTCTTTCTCTTCGCATAAAGGCAGCAGCCTGCTGGTTGTGGAAATCAATCAACATTATCAAAATCTCGAGCAAATTAGTCAGCGGGTCCTGCAGCTGACATTGACACGGGCTTGAATTACTGTGGTCATCCTGACCTCAGACACGGAATGGTAACGACAGTTTTAAGGTAGGGCTAGCCAGCATATGCTAATAGATTTAGCCAAACAAAGCCAACTTTACTGTTATTGCCGAATCGACACACGACCTTTGCACAGCTCAAACAAACCGCCAAAACTATGTTAACAACCCGCGTACCAAAACGTTACCGTTAATGCTAACTGAAATAGCTCTACGAGCTAGCCACCTTACAGATCAGTGATCAAACGTTAGTCGTCATACTTGTTGTTGAATTTTTCCATCCTCCGTGACAACCCAGTGGGTCGTAGCTCCTCCGGACTCCACTATGAGTATGCAAAGAAGGAATAAAAGCCTCCCCTGAAATGACGGTTTTCGCGAAGAGTTGACACGGCAGGGCAGCGACTCAGGACAGACTCTCCTGAGGTCCGCCATTTTTCTGCCTGGATGTATTTTTTGCTCTGTGGCAACTGAGTGTGGTCGGCCTCCGATCACACGGTGGCGCTCGCGGCCGCTCCACGCAAAAAAAAAAAAAAAATCAAACGATGACGTTTGGGACCCCCCCCCCACCCCCCGCTCCAAAAAACAGGAAATTCTGTAACGAAAAGTTTGAGATGTTTCAGGGAAAAGGTGGGTAAAATGTGATGATAATGTCGGCTTTTTGTGTTAGAGTCACTAACGCTATTCTATTACCGCTGTTGCTGTTGGAGTGTTCTGTTTGGAGCCTGTTGCTTTGGTCTTTATCGCCTTTTTAGCACTGTCAAGTTGCAATGTTGAAGTTCCGGATCTCGGACTATGGCTGGTTCACGAAGTGACAACATTACCAAAAAATAACCTTCGTAACTTAGAGTAACGTTAACTACACACGGATTTCCCGCCGAAAATGCGTGCTGGTCGCTAAAACGAAACCACTGAAAGCATTTGCTGAATTCCAGAAATGTGAAACGAAGAGCCAGAAAAGTGCTGAACTACGATGGGAGATGACAGGTTACATTGGCAGCAGGTTAGCTGAACTGCAATATGCGCAAGAGACTAAATGTGAAATCCACTGCTTTGTCTTGGATGTCTTTTTTTCTAACGTGCAAGACGTACATGATCAAAGGAATCCACAGGTTCCAACAGCGCCATAGAATACAAAATCAGGCGAAAATGGGGATAAGAATAGAATATGAGCATTAAAAATCTCAGAGAAGATGAATGTTTCAAAAAGTCTAAAAAAGCCCCCCAAAAAGAGGAAAAATACAAGCAACTCTTCCTTAAAGAGATTAACATTTTGATATTTGAAGGGTTTCAAAGGGGGGGAAAATGTAAAGGGAGATGTGTATGGAAAGTGGAGAAATAATAAAGGACAAAAAAACAACTACTGGCGGCAGTCGACAGCCACACTAATCAAATCAATTTATTTTGTGACTTTACGGCTGTCGTGTTGGTGTTACTCTTCAAGGTTATTGTATTATGAATTGAGACATTTGATGTGGGCCCATTTGAAACACATTAGTGTGACTCGGCATAAATTCGCCTTGGTGTCATTAATAGAAGAATTTCTAAATCAATGATGTCCAAGTGTTCCACATGGCAATTGATGACCTGTACTTTTGTCCACTCTTGAATGTGACATTTATCATTTTCTGTGCTTGACCTGACAAATAATAATAATAACGCAGCGAAATAAATGCAACTGTGCACAACTGTTTTCCAACGTCAGTCCGGACTACTAATAAGCACTCATCGCAGCTGACGCACAAGGTGTCCGCACCGGTTGACCGGAATGACCATGACCTGGTTTCTATGGGATACAAAGGAAGGAGATGTTGAGGAGTTGACCAAGTCCTCCGCTGTCACAGATTTTACAGTCTTGAGCTATAGGATGACAGTATGTACAGTACAGTACAGTAAATAGACCTGTTTATAGCTATACAGTTGCAAACCTACTGTTTATTAAGTAATTAAATCTTAACTTTATTAAAAACATGTTCAGTGTTTGCGTTTCAGGGGTTTAGTTGGTAATGATTATCTTTAGTGAACTCATAAAACATCAAGAACAAATCAGATGATGCCACATAACCTCATCTCACTTAGACATAAAACATGAAGGACTGGGAAAAATTTGCTGGAATCTGCACAGTTTTACAGACTAATAGACTCTGCATGTGTTAACATTTAACTCACATTTTGGATCCTCTGTTTTCTCTTTTATATGCATATATGTATAATATATTTTTCTCGTTTAACTGTCGTAATTATTTGATTTTCTGGTCAACGCATACCAATATTTTTTATTACCTAGTTACTGTGCCTTGATATTGTACACAAAAGTCATTAAAGCAAAAAAAAACATAAAATGAGAAGTGACAACATAATAGATTAAAAGAAAACAGACCTCACGGTGTAAATTTCAGCAAGTGATTGTGGCTGCTTGCATGCAAATTTTGATGACATTTACACCATTTTCTCCAGCTGTTTCTATGAGCTTAGGTCTTTCCTTACCACATAGCTATTACTTGATACTAGCAAAAGTAAGTTGCATCATACTGTTTAGAAAACACAGCCGCCCAAAATGGTTTATAAAAAGATCTTTGCTTCCGAACTTTTGAAGTCCACCGTCAAAAGAGAAAAAAGTTACTACTACCAACATGTAAAAATAATAGATATTTATTTGCAAAATAATTGTTACTTTGATGCTTTTTATCGCCCACTTTTGTCCTCTCCACAGATGGCTTGCTTTGACACCAGTAAGGGGAGTTTGGAGGAAGACAGCTATACCGGAGCTGATAGGGAAGAGCTGTCTGTCTGTGCGTTGGCAATGTCGGAAAAGGAACGGGAATCCCTTCTCAGCCCGTCAGACAGCCCTGGTGGATTCAGCAGCAGCACCTCGGCTGGTTTTCAAGCGGCTGCTTCCCAACAGGGTTATGATGTAGAGTTTGATCCACCCCTGGAGAGTAAATATGAGTGCCCTATCTGCCTCATGGCATTGAGGAATGCCATTCAGACACCCTGCGGTCACCGTTTCTGCAAGAACTGCATTGAGAAGTCCATTCGGTATGCTTTGTGCAACTCTCTAGTTAACACTGACTTCAGTCTCCAATGCTTTTTTTTACACCAGCACTATGGTTCAAAGCAATCTGTCAAATGGCTAGTAGTAATTTAAAATAAGTATGGAGGGATGGATGGATTAGCAGCACACTGTGTCTAAATGGTGCAATATTTTCACTGATGCTTACTGCTCACATATTAAGCATGGCACAGGCCTGATCATTTACGTGCTCAGCATAAACAATTGCTGTTTTTTCTCTTGCAAAACAGTGATACAGGACAGAAGTGCCCTGTGGACAATGAAATGCTGTCAATAGACCAGCTTTTTCCTGACAACTTTGCCAAACGTGAGATTCTGTCACTGACTGTTCGCTGTCCAAACTCTGGCTGCGCTGAGAAAATGGAGCTCCGACATTTAGAGGTGAGCATTTCGGGAGTAACAGACGTCTCTGACATCTTCAACCAAGTGGACAGATACACAAAAACCTTAATGAATTTTCAAAATCTAAGATGAATTTCTGTTGCAAAATAATATCTAAATAATGTTAAGAACCATTGCGATTACTTAGATGAGACTTTGTAGACAATATATTATAACTCAGTTTCATTTTCTCTTTTGACATTACCATGTTCAATAAGAACTGCTGACTCTTGTTGGTAACTGGTTTAGTTATGGGCATGTGTTTAGATGTTGATAACTCAGACAGACCAAAACGAAAGCATGGCAGCATGTGCAGAGCGTGGCAGCTGTGTTGCGAGCTGCCACAGTTGGCACATGTCTCTGCAAACATGTTTATATGCACACAATATTCCTGTTATTTATCAGGGTATTTAAATATTCTGGTAATATTGTCTCAAGTAAAACATCTTACCCCTGTCAGCATTACCCAATTAAATTAAGCCCTTTATTTTGGTAATGCGAAACCTGAATAAGATAGCTGGGTTATGCCTGTAATAACCAGAACATTCGGACATGTATTCACCTCTCCCCGGTAACTACTGGGGCATGCTCTGGTGCGCATGTGCACACAGAAAATCGTATAAACATTGTACATAGCTCTAACTTTTGGAATAATGAGGAGACTTAGAGTTTTTCCTGTGTTGCTTGAAAGAGATGGACATAACTTTGATAGAGCGAAATATCGAAGTAGTGATTTATTTAAAGCCGTACCAAATAAATAGTCGGACGCTGGTTTTATTGGGATGGTTGAATAGGTGAGGCAGCATCAGAAAACTCTGAAAGTGTCCTACTACAAAGCAAAAACACAATCACACCAGCGGTTCTAGCCAATTAAACTTCACGTACTTTTCAACAATTTTTCAAACACATGCATGTGTACTTTGGCTAGGTAGAGGGCGCTACATACAGGAATATGATGGGGGTATTGCCGGTCGTTGTCATGTAAATAGGTCTGACCGTAATCTGACCGTAAAAGAGCAAGATCAGTAACAGCAGTATTTGTATGCATGTAAATGTGGTGTGTGTCACTCTGTAGAGTTTGCCATCATCAATACTTAGAGAGAGGAGAGAAATACTACCCTTCCCCTGTTGGCTCTTTCATATGTGTAGTTTATTCTGCAGATACAGACACTGAAACTGCAGTCATTATGACTATCCACAGATAGGTTTCAGGTCAATTTTTGCTCACAACCATGACACTTACAAAAGTGGTGAAACCCTGAGTTTCACTGTGGCTGTTCTAACCTGTCATTGTGGGACTCAAAATGAAAAGCTAGCGGTTCTGATACACTCACATCCTTATAAGGAAGAATAACAAGGGATAGATGAGACAGAATATTTTTTGGCTTACATAAAATGCGTCAGTTATCATGTAGAGAATTACAACTTGTCATTGCTGTTTTGCTCCTAGAATCATTTGGCACACTGTCAGTTTGCCACCGTGCCTTGCCCACAATGCCAACAGTTTGTGAAAAAAAGCCACCTAGAGGAGCACACAACTCTTCAGTGCCAAAGGAGACCTGTGTCATGTCCAGATTGTGTGGCAGCCTTTGTTTATGAGGAGACAGAGGTAATCTTAATTTCTTATGTTGGAAAATCTTACGTCTGCTTGTATAATAGAGTATTCAGTCTCTCTACAATCTGCTTCTGTTGCCTCTTAGCTCCACAGACAGGAATGTCCCTTTGCCAGTGTGACGTGCCAATACTGTGACATGGATCTCATCAGAGACCAGGTGAGTGAGATACGAAAAAGGCCTCAGGTAAATCAAATTGTTTTGTGGTTCGAATTGTGATTTATTTATTTACTTATTTATCTCAGCTAACTTCTCTTTTATTTAAATAATGAGGAACCACCCCACAGCACTTGAGACATGAAGGGACTCGTTTCCCTTATTACGCTTGTAGACAATTATACAGTAATAACTAATTGTTGAGATCCTGAGTTTGACAAACAGAGATGAATAAAACGAAGCCGGTGATGTTTTTGTTTCAGATGGAATCTCACTGTGATACAGATTGCCCAAAAGCACCTATTACCTGTAACTTTAGCATGTTTGGATGTAAAGAAAGGGTAAGTGATCAAACATGAGCACAGTCGTCTACGTGCAATACACAGTTGTAACAAGTCATGGAGACCAGACGTCACAAAAAGGAAAATTTGCTCCCCAATGCAGATGCAGCGCCATGACTTGGCTCAGCACATGCAAGAGTTCACGCAAATGCACATGCGCTACATGGCCGAGTTCCTGCGCAGCCTTACCCTCAATGGCAACACGCCCAAATCCCTGTGCATGATAGGACCTCAGGTCTCCTTCGAGGATCATGGAGCAGCAGCATCAGCGTCAGCCTGTAGTGGAACCAAAGGAGCTGTGAGCAGCAACTGCGCCCCGTGTCAGCCCAGTGAGGAGATGCAGAGGCTTAGAGAGATGGATAGACGATTGGTACAGCAGGACCACCAGCTGCGGGAGCTCATCATCTTAAAAGAAACCCAGGTAAAGGATGGTCCTAATTGAAAATTATTAATATTATTTATTATTAATTATTTGAAATGCAGCTGACTAAGTTTCCTTTGAGCTTTCGCGGTCATGAAGGCTCAGTGGTTGCACATAAAGAATTGCTTTGAATTGTCATGTTTTTAACTAGATCTAGTTAAGTAGGTGTGTGTGATTAAAGAGTCATTGCTTCATCAGGTCATATTTATTCTTCTCCAAAGTTAAAAGTTTTGTCTCTATTTTAACCTTTCGGTCATTTTGGCAGCACATTGTCTGTTTGAGCTTAGACATTTAAATTCTTGTGTCTATACTGAAGGTATTTCAATTGCATTCTTCAATCATCTGTCTCACACATATCTTATTCTTACATAACAGAGCTACTTCTAATCTAATTACGTGATTGTGTATTTGACTCCTGGAACTACCAAATGGTTGATCTATACTTAGTGCTGTGCCCAAATGCAGCCCGTGAAGACACAGATGGCACACCAAAGCTGTTGCTCCTCCGTTAACTTCCTCCCGAAACTAAGCCTCCTGTGTAAACATGCTGTAAGCCTTTGTCATCTGAATCCACTGTACTGTCTCTCCCACAGGCTGGCCAGCTTGCAGAGCTCAGGCGCAGAGTGTCAATGCTGGAAGAGACGATAAAGGAGCTGGAGTCGCAGCAGGGTCATGGTATCTTCATTTGGCGCCTCAAAGGTTTCTCTGCCCTCCTGCGGAACCAAGAAGCATGCCAGCCGGTGGTCGAGCACAGCCCGGGCTTCTACACGGGCCGTCCAGGCTACAAGCTATGCTTGCGGTTGCACCTTCAGACCCCAAATGCCCCACGCTGCTCAAACTTCATCTCCTTGTTTGTCCACACCATGCAAGGAGCTTTTGATGGGCAGCTGACCTGGCCATTCCAGGGCACCATCCGCCTCGCCATCCTGGACCAGGGCCCTGAGGGTCAGCACCACATCGAGGTGATGGAGACTAAACCAGACCTGCAAGCTTTCCAGAAGCCCACCATCCAGCGCAACCCCAAAGGGTTTGGCTACGTGACCTTTCTGCACCTGCACCTCCTGAATCAAAGAGCATTTGTCAAAGATGATACTATGCTTATCCGCTGCGAGGTCACGCCTCGTTTTGACAATATGCTTCATCGCGACGGTACAGTGCAGCCCAGAGGACCTGAGACCTCTGTTACAAGGGACTAAAGTCAACCTCATGTGTCCTGGAGTATCATAGTGTTGAGATGTCACTACAGTACATCTGCCAATGGATTCATTTTGTGGAGAGTTGGACTTAGGCACAACGTTACCATAATCAGCAAGCCTCATAGTTTCACAATAAATGGATAGTCACTAACATTGAGCTGACTGAATATTATAACAAGAATTTGATCTCTTTGGTCTTATTGGAGGAAAGCATTGACTGTTGAAGATACCCTGGGTTAGTTTTGGGGTACTAGAGACAAGACTAAAGCAATACTGTGGACGTTTGACTCACTTGACATGCTGGGGTCTAAAGACATTTTCCCGAATCAAATGATATGAAAGAAATGGCTTTAAAATAATGAAGAAGGGCCACAGACACTCTGGTGGTACTCTTCTCACGATCACAGAGTTGTTGTTCCAAGAATACTCTACTAGAGAAGGTGAAGTCCAAGATATTTTGTTGGTAACCTGGTGAAGAGCAACGGGAAAGAAGAGCACTGTGTTGTTGCAAGAATAGACATCTTGCAACAATGCAATGTTTTGGAATATTGAATAATATTATTTTCCAAGGAGGCATGAAATCTGCTCCATGATACATAGATTGTATTCTGATGACAATGGTTGACTGTCACGCTCAATTTACAGCAAACACAGCTCCACACAGTAAGCCAGGTCATGTTCACATGCCTTCTAATCCACTACTTTTGACTGCTATTAGCTCTATTGTCATCACTGACAAAAGAAACAAGCATGCTCTCCGACACGTAGGACTTTTTACATCATTCGTGATAGCGCTGCAGATATTTCACCAAGCTGTTTTTTTTTTTTTTTTTAATAGAATTCACAGTACCTTTCACAGTTCCTATCGAGTGTGACCACACAAAAAAAGTTCAAAAGTAGACATAATTCCCTTATCACGGGTCACTGGCTCTTCTTTAAAATCAGAAACTGTCTGTTAAGCCTTTACATATTGTATGTCATATGCCAAATATTGTTTTTTTTTCACTATGTGTTTCTCCATCTCTAACACTGAATTAATGTGATGCCATTCAAAGTATGAAAAAACTGAGAAGTTACGATGAGCCAGCCCATACCAATGAAAGAAGACTTTCTGAAGCCTTCCCTGCAGTCAAATATTTGTTTTTGGGCTTCACTGTGTAGAATTATGTATGTGCAGAGTCTGACACTGGATGGCTTCTCTCATTCATTGCAGAAAGTGTTAATTATTCTGTGTTTATCGGAAAATATGGTCTGATGAGGTGATCTGCTTCCTATGAGCATGATTTGTGACACCACACATAGTTTGAAAGACAATCCGCGTCTTTGACGTTGAGAAGACACCTGGACGTTGAGAATGGACTTTACAGTGAAGGAGGATGTACCTTGTGTCCAGCAGAGGGGATGGAAACCATTTGAAGGATATTCATTCTGACTTTTACCACACATATCAAACAACTTATTTTTATTCCTGCGATTACTTTAAGAAGTGTTTGTCATTAATAAGTGACTAGTTTCACAATGTGCTTTTCCTTTAGCTGTGCTAAAGGACATATTTCTTACAAGAATGGTACAGAAGGATGCAACAATCTTTAATAATGTGTTTGTTGTGTTGAGTCATATCAAAACTTTAGATTTTCTTTAATAATAATTGGAAGTATATCTATCAATGCTCAAAACTTCAATTGGTGGGGAAAAAAAACTGTAAACAAAAAGTGAGTTTTTTTATGTCTTAAGATGTATTTATGAAAACCTTTGTGCAGCAAGATGTTAGTTATTAAAATAGAATCCAAATACCCGTTCCCCTCATTACACCATCATCATACTTAAAAATATTCACAAAATCTTAAATGGAGTGTTATTAATATCTGCCCGCGCGCCATCATCAGTGACTGCTCTCACTTTCATTCATCAATGTAAGGGAACTTTTTGTTGGCTCCATATCCTAGGTGTCCTGCTCTGGTTGCTGTCTCATCTCGTTTGTCTTCTCTCTCTGGTTGCCCTTGAGGCGCATCATTGGTGCCGTTTGATGTAGAGCCTGTCAGAGATGCTGAGATATCATGCCATATCAATAAAGTACAAAATTCTTAGCTTTTATGACATCACTCTTTGGTGTTTCTTATTTTTTGTCTTACTTGGAGCCCTTGGAGGTTCTTTCCCACAGTTGAGGGTGCTTTGAGCGAAACACTCTGCCATCCAGGACAAAACCTCTCCACAGTATCTAACCTTGAGACAGAAATTGCCAGAGTTTTAAGGAAAATAAAGTTGGAAAAAGTGTAGTTTGATCGTTGGTATGTGACGAATGGTGCCGACAAGGCCTCTTTTCAATTTTTTTACCTGAGCACCCATGCAAGCCATCCGCTTCTCTTGGTCCTTTAACCCACCGACAATCTTCAGCAAGCTCTGAACCCTTGGTCACAGGCAAAAAAAAAAATCAATTAAAAGCACATTTAGTCCTGCAATAACCCATTTTATACACTGGGGGGCAGAAGAGCTTTTAAAGGGAGGCTGTTTTGTGTTAAACAAGCTCTGACAAACCCACTGCACACAATCTGCCCAGTATAAAAGAAATACATCAGTTACTTTGAGGAGGTACTCTTGAGTCTCTCCTCACTGCTCTCCCAATGCTGTCGCTCCAGTTTGGCCAGGTAGTTCTCTTTTTGCACCGTCTCCCATGTTATCAGCCTCTGGTCCAGCCCTGCCGGTAGCTCTCTCTCTGGCACACACAAAATGAAGGAGGCAGTCCAATAACCTCCTAACTAACAGGCAATTTGTATGGATACTGCAGGTGAAGTGAAGAGATAAGTGTGCTGCGTTTTTTTGCGGCTTTCATTAAATTTTAATTTAGCCTGGTGATGTGCAAGAAACTACTACAGTATGTGCTTGGGGTAAAAACGAATGATCAAATACTACCCAGTGAATATGTGCTGAATGCACATGCACACGTAACCTTCATACCGAGGTGCTCCTGCTTGGACTCGGGCCGTTTGACCAGACAGAGGAGCAGCTGGGAGAGGTGGCTGATGATGATGAAAGGTGGGGCTAGCGCTGGACGGCTGTGGTATTCCACAATCAGGTTGTACCTCTGGAACTTCCAGAAGATGTCGGTGTTGCCCTGCACCACCTGGAAAGTGTAGCTGGGGAAACATGACAACAATACGCTGTTGACGCTGTTTTCATCAGGCTGACAAACACGTGGATGGCCAGCCCCTGACCTGAACATGGCAATGAGCAGGTTTAGCAGCAGGACATTAGTGACAAGAAGGAAGATAACCAGCAGCAGGATGACGAGCCAGTTGGCGTAAACGTTGGGACATGGAGGCCGCAGGCCCATGATAATCTCCTCCGAGTCGTTGGTGCAGTTCACTTCAGCCATGCGGGCAGCTGTGCTCCATTTAATGACATAGCGAGAAAGTCAACAGTCATCCCTTGTCGCAGAAGTGATCGAAAAAATTGGATCTATCATATCACCATCTATTTCCTCCAGGGGGATTTGGCCAAAAATGTGCAGGTAGGGGCGGTACAAGGCTCTGCGGAACACCCAGTCAATCCTTGGGTCATTGGGGTGGAGGAGGGCCTGGGTGGCGACACCATACGCAATGAGCCACACACTCAGGAAGAAGAGGAAGAAGAACACGTCCTTCATCTGTAAAGGAGAAACTGTCATCAGCATCATTTCAGCTCAGAGTGCAAAGGTGCAAAGATGGCGGTATTTTGTTTTGATCACCATTCTTTCCACGATGATGATCTTGGGTCCCAGCTGTTTATGGATGGCAAAGATGTGGATCAGACGTAGAGTGAAAACCATGAAGTCTATTGCCAGAACCGTCCTTCCTGCCTCATAGGTGTCGTTCACCATCCTGCAAGATCAGTACAAACTGATATTAACTTACTTTGCAGTTTATTCATTCTATGCCTTCTTCACGTTCAGTGTTTTAGTCATTCGCTCACAGTTTAAGGTTTTAGTCTGAAATTTTACATTAATTACCTGCATGAAACCCCGACAACAAAGAGCGAGATGGCAACCATGTCACACTTGTTCCAGTTGTCCTCAACGTAGAGTTTAAACTTCTTCGAGATGCTCATCTCTTCATCCGTGAAGAAGCTCTGCGCATTGTTATGGAACATGGTTAGTCATCATCCAGGGCATTATAGCCTGTCTAAATTGGCAGCTTTATCAATTAAATGGATAGATAGAAAAAAAATAATATTAATGAAAACTTTTGCAAATGGCTCAGCGACTTTAGCTAAATAACAATATCAACATTCAAAAATGTGGACACTTTGTGCTTCTGTAAAGTTGACTTCTGATACGTAACTATGTTCTAACACTGAATAGCTATAGGCATTACTTTCAAAATGAAGCTTTAATCACTTTATTTCAACCTTCTCAAAACATCAATTATTTCTGGGTTGTTTTTCTCTGATGTGGAGCCCTCGTCAGACATAGTTGCAGGTCCAAGAGTGAGTCAGCGTATACGACGACCTGCTGCTCTTAAAGAACCCGCAGTGTCCCAGATTCTTATTCTTACAATTTGTGCTTGGTCCCTCAACAGCACACGTGGTTTGAGAATAAGCTGGGGTACTGTTTGTATGATGCTCTGGCTATAGGATTAAATGAACAACCAGGATGGTGGACTGATTAGAACCCTGATCAGATAGTCTGCATAGCTACTCGCGCTGCCTCCACTCAGGATCACATAATCAGCCTAACCTGATCAGCTGCTAAATATACTTCTTCTGAAAAAAAAAAAAAAAAAAAAAACCTGCTTAAAGTGCAAGCAAACGTGCTATTTTAGCTCAAAACCTCATCCCAGATTTGTACCGGGTATTTTCACTTTCACTTACAGTTTTAATTTGTTTAAGAGACAGGATTCCAGAACAAGTTATTTTCAATTAAAGCAGCATGGTTTATTTATTTGCAGCATAGCTAGGGGTGTTGAACCTTTTCTGGGTAGAAATAATTTGTAAAGAGAAGTGTGTTAACTGTCCATACGGTGCAGAGGTGGACACTAAGTGTGAACTGATCAAATCCCCGACACTTCCCAAAGACGCTGCGGTGCTGACTTATTATAAGATGTGACATTTTCCGCAGGTACGGCAAACCAGCCTTAATTATTTCAAATCTCCCCTCAAAAACGTATCGGTCAAATCAACATTGTGAACCATAAAGAAATATACTGTGCACTTTGTTCTTGAAACAAACTGGATTCATCTCAATTTCATTTATTATGGCCACGTCACCAAAAACGCTAACATTTGGAGCTGGTGGATATTTTGTCATTCATATACAGGATGGCTTCGATATGCTCTCCTTTTAGTCCACTGAAGATTCATGTTGAAAGCATCCAACACATTGATCATCAGGCTCATGAAAGAGGAAAATGTTAATCCATAGGAGTGGATTGCCTGTAATTCCCTCGAAAGTCTGCAAAGTTGGCAAGTTGGGAAGATGAAATTACATTAGATTAAGCTAATGAAAGTAATGTGTAAGGCCATTACTGTTGTTCCTTAATTCTACTTTACTGAGGAGAATTAGGGCCCATTAGGGCTCTTCAAACAGTTTTTTTTGCCAACATCACTGTACGATTCTGTTACAGTTAATCCAGCCTTTAAAAATGCGCAAAATCTCAGGTCAAACCAGTTTAATATGCATGTAAAAAAAAGAGAAAAAACATATTTTATAAACTGAATTAATGTAACTTGAAATTAATAGTACAGCAGTCACACGCAACATAAGGAGGCTAAAGATGAGGGGGATAAATGTTCCACAGCACCACAGTCTGTGTGCTCCCTTGGTGCCTTTCGTTTCAAAATGTTTGAACTCTAAAACCGCAAATAAATTAGCAGGGAATCATTCTCGGATCACGGATACCGGAGAGCTCTCAACCAGCTCATCTAGCATATTAAAAAATCTGATAAATCTCTAGTGTTCTATCGCAAGTATGGCAAGAACGCCTGGGGCATGTCATCGCAGCGGCAGGCTTGGTGACCGGCCGATAACAGAGCGATCCTGCACTATGCTTGTGTTCAGCTCGGGGACTTTCTGAGACGCCGAAGGAACAACTCTCATCTGGGGCTTCCATGGCCGAGGGAGGAGAGCTCAAGCGGATCACGCAATAAGGGATCATGCTTGTCTGACCCGGTTGAGTGGGAAGGAGACAAGCAAAGTGGTGCAAGGCTCATGAATCCTTAAAACCCAGAGAGATTGAGGTCAATGTAGTGATTCACTTCACCTCCTACTGATGTGTGCCTGAATGACCCACAAATCAGGTATTGCACTGCATAGATAGGACCTCTACACAAACAATAACTAACTTACATCTCCGGCGACAGGAAATGGGAAAATAAAGGAACAAACGATTGGACGCTTTGACCATCACCTGTCTGAGCTCTTCCAGCACCAAGGTGAACACCCAAAAGTAGAGTATTATCTCCGGGGCTCCAGGGCCTAACTGCGGCGGCGGTCGGAAGTCGAGCAGGAGCACGTAGGTGAAGAGGAAGAGGAAGGCAAAGTACATGACGACATTACCGAGAAACACGGTGACAGGGGCACTCCAGAAGCGACGCCAGCGGCGGAGTAAGAAACGCCACCAGACAGAGGCACAGCTCTGAGCCGCCGGACCTCCAGGTGAGGGCTCCCTGGAGAACAAAGGAACAAGGAAGAGGCTATATCCTGTCTTCTGCAAAAGGAAAATGGAAAAGCATTGAGGATTGGATGATTGGGTTTGTTGATGCAGACTGGGGGTCCCCAGTTACCTCTTGGGGACAATAAAGGTGAAGTTAATAGAATGGAGAGTAATCATTTGGGTTTATAAAGAAACAATGGAAATAATAACAAATTTAATAAGACAAATATCTGAATGTTAAATAGCAGTTTAAGTACTGATTGATTGCAAACTCACAAAGGCTCATCGCTGTCTGTTAACAGTAAAGCCTTTTCGGTATCCAGGCTGTCCAGCTCTACAAACTCCTCGTGGGCACTACGATTGTCAAGTTCCTCATCGCTGGCAAACACGCACACGCACGCACACACACACACGAGAGTGTCAGTGCACAAAGCGAAAAGGACCACACAGTACATCTGAATGGCGAGGACATGTAGCATCAAACTGACCACCTGAACTTTATAAGGTTGGTCCAGATGAGCGCCGGGCAGAAGAACGACACCACAAGTTTGGAGATGGCTGTGTCTGTCGTCATCGCCCCCCACCAAATCTTTGTGAGGAGAGCCTGCAGGAGAGGTTGAGTTATGTTACAATCAGACAGGAGTTGACAAGGAGGACAAACTAACGTCCGGGTTAGGTTAACCACAAGAGAGCAGCATTGGCCTTGGAATAGTTTTGCCTTACAGCCTTGTGACTGACTCCATGGAAGCATGAAGTTTGCCAGCAGGAGAAAATGTATATATATATATATGCTGTATATAACAGATCACTCACATAATAGGACCGCTGCTGCTTTTCAGCTTGTCCACATGTGATAATAGACCCAAACAGCCACACATCTTTTGAAACATTAAAAATTTACCAAATTCTAATCAACACTTTTTCCCTTTTTTAACATCCTTATTAGTCCAACTGTACACTTTAAATAAAAGTTTTACATACACACATATTAGCTCCCAATCATGACTTTGCAATGATAAAATTATCATCTTTTAGGAGGTTGTTTGTTTGTTGTTTTTTTTTGCCATATTAGTGCACTGAGTTCAGAGAGCAGCAAAAAGAGGCAGCGTTTAATGCCCCCGGAAAAATTTCTAATAACTGCAGGGTAAAGCACCATTTTAAATTTTAATACAGAAGGTAGCGAAAGAAACAACCACAGACATTGTGGCCGAATTAGTTGCTGGATGTGTTTCCCCGTTACCTGAACTCCATCGTGAGCAAAGAAGCATTTGGCATCGGCCTCAGTTGCCAAGTTAAGCACCGTAGATTTGCTCCAGCTGTTTGTTCTCCGCACTAACAAAGCGTAAGCCCGGTCCTCACTGTTGGAGTAACACTCTCCAAAGACATCTGCCACAGGACGAGTTCCCACACTTAGATTCATTCTTTAGTACCATCTGTTTGTGTTTGTTTTGTTGAGATCAGCGAATGCGCCTTTTGCCACGCTTGACCTTTTTCTGATCAAGCAGTCAGCTGCTGTCTCTTTCCGTACTCACCAAGGGCAAACTGCTCATACTTGGCCTCCTTCATACTCCGGGCAGATTCCGCTTCAGATTCCAGTCTTGCCATCTCTTTCAGAATCTTACAGCCTGCCAGCGCTGCT